>JAOVVB010082432.1:0-13612 GCA_028570985.1 Heterobranchus longifilis
CTTTTTTTGTTTTTTTTAATAACCCATAGGATGTGAGAAGCAGCTGGCCCCCAGGTATTTTCAAATTATCTAATCTGGCCCCCATTCAAAAAAGTTTGGACACCCGTGGTCAAATCATGGATTTGTAGAATTGGGACACCACCCCTAATCAATATGATACAATTGCAACCCACTATGAGCTAGAATTCTGCCAGTGGAGAGAGAAAACTGTAGTGTTTTAAATGCATCTTCTCTTCAACATCCCCGTAACACTCACCACTCTTCCAGTGTTTCAGTGGTTTGTATTGGCCCCTGGCTTTGCTGTCTCCACCTGCGTTCTCCTCTGGAGGTAACGTCCCAGGTTCTGCAGTACTGAGGCCAGAGATTGGCTCTCCTGAGCTGGGTGTAGGGGCCAGCACAGATCCCTCTGCCAGAGTGCTACCCTCCGGAGCTGTCTCCGTCACCCAGTCCTCCTTTACCGCCCACTCTGTTGTCCCTGGGGTGTCAGAAGGGCCCGGGGAGGTGATGGATGGAGAAGTGATGGAGGGAGGAATGTTGGGGGGAACAGTGCTGGTGCTGGTTTTTGGGTTTGCCCAGAGCAAACCCCACCACTGTGCTCGCACCGGAGAGGAGAAGAGGAAGAAGAGAGCGAGAGAGAGGCGAAGGGCTCCCATCCTCTGACTACGTCTTGCATGAAACGCACCGATCCTTTTAAGTGCAGCTACAAAACACTACACACGTGCAAACGGGCATACAGGCAAGACACAGTGCTGAGTCTCCGGCTATGAGAGGATGCACATGCAGAGTCCTGCAGAGTGTGTAAAAGTAAATGTCAGTAATCCAGGAGGTCCAGTGGTGCAAGAAATATTCACCTTTCAGCTTCTTACAGTCCGCTTTCTTTTCCTCTCCTCTCTCGTTATGTCCTTCCTTTCTCCGTCCGTCTCTGTCTCTTGCTCTGTTTGTAACTCCCTGACATCTCTTTCTTTTTTCCCTCTCCCTCCCCTCCTCTCTCTCCCTGTGTAATTACCGACTCCCCCTCCTCTGGCACTCTGCAACACAGCAGACTTGATTTTCTCTCCCTTTTTCTCTTAGGCAGGCAGATTAGAGAGTTAGTCCACTACTCCCTCCTCCTCCTCCTCCTCCTCCTCCTCCTCCTCCTCCTCCTCTCCCATCTGTGTGTTCTCTGGGTCATACTTGTGGTCTCTCGGTCTACCCCCCCTCACGCCACATGTACATGTATCATGTAAAGACACACAGATTTAGGATAAGGTGCATCATTCACAATGCTGTTATTAAGTGTCTACCAGCTAATCCAGCAGAAATGTCCAAAGGAAACCACCTTATGGAAGACCACCATGATACATTTAAAAAGAGCCAACATCTTGACCTCTAAACGTCTGTATAGGCCTAGGTCTCCACTAATATACAACCACAATAAAGGAGTCCAGAAAACAGTGGACAGGCATTAGCTGGGGGATTTCTTTATAAGGACATGGGGGCAAAGCATTCCTCCTTCATCTCTTATGGGACATAAAATACCTTTTTAGCCACATGACACATTCAGAATAGTGTGGGAGAGAAATAACATTAGAAAAACTTCAAAGTGTGGGGCTGGGTATCCGGACCGAAATAACCCAGTACCAAGTAGTATCAAAACTTCTCCAGTCAAACGATACCTGCATTCGATCCTTTTTGTATCCAGATCTAGTAATACAATTACTATTTGTATGGTTTTGCTCGCAGCCAATCACCGCAAGCATTCTTCAAGCACGGTGAATTTCACAGAGTTGGCAGATCAGTGTGATAAAAATAAATGCATAAAATGTGGAAGGATTATTTCAGGAAAAACTGGCATTTTATGCAGCCTGGGTATCGAATTGACAATGATCACACATACTAATATGGAATCTACTGGTTCTCCAAATCTGATGCACTCAACCGTGAGCAAACAATAAAAGTGCTTTCTGCTCTGGCAGGTTGAGATCCGGCCCATGATGTATGTGGCACTGACGTACGACCACCGGCTCGTTGACGGCAGAGAAGCCGTCACTTTCTTACGCAAGATCAAAGCGGTGGTGGAAGATCCGCGAGTGCTGCTTCTGGACATGTGATGTTTCTACCACCACACTACTCGTATTTAAAGCTGCATAAAAATGAACTCCACGTCACAAAACACGCACAAGTCGTACAAAATCGCCTACACAACTATTGTTGTCTTTTGGTAGTTGATGAGGTGGGTGTATTACTAGGTAGATGGGTACCTAAGAGGAAGTGGGTATACTCTTCTATATATATATTACAATGGCTTTTTGGCTGATAGGTGGGTATACTGTAAACCGCCAGAAAAATGCTTAAAATGGGCTTTGGCTTGATCAACAAGGCTAAAAGATTACTTGCCATCTTCTATATTGTTTTGCTACATTTGAATTTAGCAGAGACGAGTCACATTTACATTACACCTCTTAGGACAAAAATTGGCACACGCAGGTTTAAGATGTTGATGATAAGTCACATATGGGTGTGTTATACCCATGTGCTCTTCAGTACAAAAACACTCGCTGCATCTTTGTCACACTTGTATAATAATGAAACAAAATGGCTTTTCCAGGCAACAGTTGGCTGCATGACTTTCTGCTCATTAGCTGCTGCTCCTGAGCCACTTTTTCCACAGCAGGGCCAAGCAGAGCTCGCTCAAATGAGTTCAAGATGTTTTTAATGTTAACACAGGATTGAAAGAATTCCTTGGTTTTCTGCTAGTCATTATTACAAGCAACAGTCTGGAAAAAGGAATCAGCGACCGGGAAACACCATATTTGGACAGACACCCATGTCCTGTATGATTTTGATTTTGTTTTTAAACCTGCCTTGCAGATGCTTTGACCGTCAAAGTCTAAAAATGCTGATCAAAATGTTATGAGCTTTTAGTAAAACAGACACACATGAATTCACTGTTCATTAGCAGAAACTGTACAAACACAAACCAAACTGTGGTTTTTTAATCTCTCTCTCTCTATATATATATATATACAGTATATTGTTACTTTATGGGCAATATATTTGGAGTAATGTTCAAAACGCAGCAGGTTTTTATGTTGAGCTCCAATGTTGAATGAGATTTTCATTGTGCTGTCCTATATATATAAAATAGTTGTATCTATTTAAAGAAACAATTTTAAACATTAAACATCTCAAGAGTTTTACATACTGAAATGTGTCTTGCACATTTACTTTACAAACGTTGTACATACTTGCTGTATTACCATTAGTCCAATTATTTACTAGAGCTGAAACAATTAGGTTGTCCATTGACTAATCAATTTGCTAATCATTTAATTGTTTATTTACATTTTCCTGCTTCAGTTTGTCTTATATGATTGTAAATCTCTTTGGGTTTTGACATTTGAAGATGTCATATCGAGCTCTGGGAACTTGTGATGGGTATTTTTAACTCTTTTCTGAAGTTGTATAAACCAAACAATGCCAAGCGCACACTGCACCAAAGAAACTTGTCTGAAGTTTTATCTTCTAAAAACAGACTTTGTCTTTTTTTTGTAAAAAAGGACTCTTGAATTATGATGACAGCAAAATAAAAGCACAAGGCTGAGGCAGGGAACGTCTTCATGGCTGAAGCATTTTATCTTGTGCCAAATCTATTTTTCACCTGAATTCTCTCCTGCGGATGAATTCTGTGCCGAAGACCGATCTTCAAAGCCTCATTAGCCAGCCTACCGCTCGGCTCTCGAGAAGCTCCAAATAATGGGATCATCTCTGATAAAGTCTTAAGGGTTGCTTGGCTCTTTCTCCCACTCCACAAACACAGGCTCAAGTGTGTGCAGCTGTGTATGATACCCCTTCAGTATTTCTGTTTACTTTAATAATCGCGGGGGACAATGGGTCCTAATGTACGTCTTTGTTTCTCTGCCAGCACCTACACAAATGTCTGAACAACACTGTTTGGAGGAAAAACACAGAATTCATTATGAGAACACAAAAACCCCCAAACATTAGATTACCATGAGAATACTGGAGGTCCTAATGGGCCTGAATACAGCAAACAATGATACAAGGGTTCTTTTTTATTTCATTATTTACTTTTATTACCGCTCAAGATTCCATTAGCGCTTTCGAGATCATGTTAATTGGCAGCGTGTGCCAGTGGGTGCATAGATATCTGAAGGGTTTGTTGGCAGGTTTTTGTCTCGTCTTCAAAATTTGGCCAAATCTGTGAATTTCCAATTGGCTTGCTCAATAAGATGTGGGTTTTAAGTCTTTGTGTCCATTCAGATGAAAGATGGCCCATTAGAAATTGGCAGCTAGCTGTTTGTTTTCATTAAGCCACATCAGAGAGATAATTTACCTAAATTATTCTGTTATTTTTTCTGTCTTTTAAATGGCTAATTATATCAGTGTCATTATATAAATTATTATATTTATTATATTTTCGTCCAATTGAAAAAGTGTGTTTTGAGTTTGAGATGATACTAACAAAATTGTCACTTTTATTCTCAAAAACTTGGACTTTTAAATTATTGAGTACACCCTGTAAAGTATGTACTGAGAGTATGAACTTCATTCAGTGGAACATATTCACAGATTTTCTCAAATTAATAACCCCTGTATGCATATTCTAACTAACCTCCTGTTGTGGTTTGTGTATTAGATCATTCTGTACGCATGCTCAGGGACAAAATAATCATTTGAGTTAGTTAAAAACCTAATGGACCACATCAAAAGCATAACTTCATTAGGTGTATTGTTTTTGTATATATTATTTCTATTATTATTTTATCAGATATTGACAGAAAAGCATGAACTGGCTTCATTAGTTCCTGTTAAATGAAGTAAAGTAAAACGTCCCCAGCCATGACTCACATTTCATAAATTACTGATGGTAATCAGAGGGATTCAGTATATGATTCATCGAATGCTTGTCACAAGAGGCTCATCCAAATAAGGTAAGTGTATAGCCCTTGATAATTGTATAAATTCTGAATAATTACAGTATTAAAATCACTTTGTTGGAGTTGAAGAAACGCTGTCACAGAGTTGGATTTTGCACAGAGCCACAAAGTAAATACCCCACTAATATCTGGTGTAAATGGATATGTGATGAGATGTTCAAAACTGTTGGCTGTTCACTCAGAGGTTAAAGGTCAAATCTATCTGCTGGGGTGAAGTTACACAAATACAAATACTGGCACAGTGTACCTTAGAGACCACACAGTAATAATGTATGAGCCCTTAAGTTATTTTCACATAGTGTTAACTGATTTATCAGCTTTGTTGTTGCTTTGTACTGTAGTTTAATTGTAATATATTTTATTTCATTTACGTAATTGATATTACACAGAAAACGATAAAGGGGTAAAAATTACTAGTTTGTTGTAGCTGTAGAAAGACTACATTTCCCATAATGCATCTGTTTCAGGAAGTAAATGCACACGTGTAAATAGTTATTAATCAGTTGTCGTTTCTGGCTGGTAACGCTGCAAGTTTGAGTCCTGCTTGATGTCAGATTTTGAAAACTATTTTTATATTTCCAGTGAGTGAAGAGATGATGAGACAGAAGAGAGGGAGAAACATGGAGGAAGTCAGTAAGGTGCATGTGATTTAAGATTAAAAAAGGAGCCAGAAACTGACTGAGAAGCTGACTTATTGATTTTTTAAGACAAATCAAATTCCAACCATATTTAAAACATTGTAACCTGTGAATACAGGGACTAACCCTATATAACAACTATATATTTGATCCTGCTGTTTAAGGGGTGTTTACATTAGTGAGGTTTGTAGATGGCAGTAAAATGGTGAGACACTTATTTGTGAAGTTTAAATAAATCAATTCCATTTCAGCCAGTAGTCTTATTCTGTTATATTCCAAACATTGATCTATAATGTTTGATTCAAGATTGTTTTCGTAGAGACTTTAGCATTTACCCTCCCTTTATTTTACCACAGAGTTTTACACTTTTCCTCAAAGTGCATTAAAACTAATTGAATCCAGTGGAGTGAGATTACATTTCTCTTTGGAAGCCTAATCCTAGTTTAGAGGGACTTCTGTTGAGGTAGTTTATATATTTATGACCCTGCTGCATGTACAAAAAATATTAGCTTTTTTTTTTTTTTACTGAATTAAAAGCTGTAATGTGGATTTATAATAACTAATTTCTTTGCCTGATCTTTTTATTAAGATGCAGGAACAAGGAGACAGAGCCCATGCTCACATCAGGGTAAGAACTTCCTTTCATGTGCACATTTTACATGTTTTTGTTATTGTTGTTTTTTTATAGCACAGTTAAAAACACATGAGATCAATTACAGTCAACAAAGAAAGGTCCAGGGTAGAGACAAGAGACCCAGAAGGGCCTATACAAGGTCTCTACTCGTACTAGGAAAACTAAATTACAATGTTAAAAAGGAAAAAGGAAAGGAAAATTAACAGCAAAATGATTGGAAACATAATTGTACAGAAGCTCAGAAAGCTTAGATCTCCAGTTGACTCGTATGAATGATAATCTGGTGACAATCGTCTGCATGAATCTTGTCGGGCATGGCCCTCTCTGGCAGTTGACGTTGACAACACTGTGCTGCCTGCAGGATCCAGGAGAAGGTCCCGAGAGGAAGATGATAACGAAGAATAGAAGAGTTGGAAGAGTTTGCAACTCTTGACTACAGCTCTTCAAAAAGTCACCCACCATGTTGAAGAAGACTCCAGAGGGCACGAGATGACGAAGGTAAAAGAAGCAACAAGCTATATACACACCTGAATTGGATGGTGTTTTAAAGGGTTGTCCCACGAGATTAGGTGTCAAGCCATTTTTACACGACTCGGTAACATTTCAAAACTTTTCCATGACTTTACAAGGACCCATAATAAAATTTCCATGACCTATATACAATCTATAAGTACAGAAACAGCAGTATACAAACTGTATCCTCATTAGAGAGCCATAAAGTATTAAATGTACACTTGCCTGGCATTATTCAAACATCAGATTCAAACTCTTCAAACATGATTTCATCCAGCTGGCATACGTGGAGGGAGAGATGGCGGGGAGAAAATTAAGAAACATACGTGATAGTAAACAAAACATTGTCACGCATATTAAAGCTACATTACGTCTACAGCTACAGAAAATAAATTCTGCGTTATAGTACATAACGTGGAGCAGATCATTGCTGTAACAGTTAATTTCATTACACAACAAAATCCCATGACCTTTTCAAAACTTTCAAGGATTTTACTAATTCCATGACTTTTCAAGGCCTGGGAAATTTGATTTAGAAATGTCATGACTTTTCCAGGTTTTCCATTACCGTGGGAACCCTGCAGTAAAGAGCTGCGTCCTGTCATTGTACCACTGGAGCCACCAGACACAAACAGATTGCACTGTTGGAAATATCACACCTTGAGACAATTCACCCTTAATAATCCAACCCTGCATAAGTAATGCTGCACATGCATATTCATAAGCATGCAATTTCCTTTACAGGCCGTTTAATTCAAAGCTAACCAATGTGGCCGAACAACTAGCTTGCATCTGGCCCTATTCTTTCTCTCCTCTCGGCCCTTTGATATGGACGCCAGCTCTCTTTTTCTTCCTCCTCTTGTTCTGTTGTCATACCAGAAGATTATTTTTGGATGGAGAGAATGAGGCAGAGGACCCTGTGGCCCAGCCGCAGACACAGCTGGCAGCGCTCAGGTGGGTGCAGCTGGTTGGTGTCAGAGGTTCAAGTATTCACCCCGGACAGAACTGCGTAGAGCTCAGGACTAACAGTGGAAGAAGAGCGGAGGGTTATTAGGATACACCTGTCAGTGATGCACAATACTATTGGGTTTGTGATGTCAGTTCCACCTCCTTATCAGTATCTATATTTAGCAAAAATGTGAAATTGTGCAGTTGTGAGATTTGTATGCCGAAAATGGAGGACCTGCTGAATTTGCAAAGTCACACTGCTAGCATATAAAATACATCAAATAGTTTTTATTAGAGTTTTATTTGAAAGATGTCTCTCCTCATCTTTGTGGTGCTGTACGTCTCTGTTTCTACGACAGCTCAGCAAACTGACTGCAACAAAGAGGCACAAAGTTTACAAAATCACAAGGGTTATTTCACCCGAATTAAAAATAAAAAAAACCCATCTCCATGACAATTGAGCAAACTCTGTGATTTGTGTTTGAAAGCTCTCGAAAAAGCTTGAACCTTGAGTTAAAGTTAGTTTGTCAAACTACTATTTTCAAGGTCAACAATGAACAAAAAATATGTTTTCCCACTTAACCCGAGTGGTATCCAAAGTTTATTCAGGTTTTAAAACCCAGGCAAATAAATCTGAAATGATCTGTGTGGTTGGACACCACAAGAGTAAGATGGGAAGCATTTTTTTTTCTTTTTAACTTGGGTGACCTGGCCTTTAAAACTAATATTTGTGGTCCACCACCACAAATCTGTTTATTTTCGTCTGTGTTATTAATGTTTGTGTTTCATCTTGACTAGCAAAACAGTACTGTGTCTGTCTGCATGGTAAATGTTGAAAGACAGAGAAATAATGATCCTGCATACGTCAGTTCACAGGCTGACCTGTACATGATGTAGGCTGTGATGTTCTTGTCAAACTTCCTGACCAACCACTCGAGCTGGTGCTGATCCAGAGGTATGTTAGCCGCCTGCATGCACAACACATCCATACAGTAGTGAATATCTGAATACTTCAGTACTTTTCTGTGAATGATTTGTGGTACTCATTAATGACATGATGTTTTCAGTGTGCTGAAAGTGTGCGCAGAGAAGAAACTGACCTTTACGGCCTTCCTGAAGGCAGCGGTGGAGACCTTCATGGTTCCTTCTTTATCCAAAACTTGGAAGAAATCCAAGACGCTCTGATTTCGCTCTTCAAGGAATTTCTATGAAAGAATCCAGATCATGTTTCAAGAGAATAGGTGCAAAGAAATGATCTCTTTCGGATGCTTGGGACAATTTTTGTAATGTCTTCAACCTGTCACCAGATTTCTCTGCCTTCCTGACCGCTGACCTGAAAGATCTGGAGGGCACATAAGTTCCTGGTGACGAAGTTCAGGACGGTGTACTGAACCTCCAGAGCAGGACGGCTCTGACGGGTTTCTTCCAACAACTCCACAAAGGTCTCATTAACAAGCACGGACTGCACAAGACATACACGGGTACGTTCAGAGCTTAGAAGCGTTACTGCAGGCGGATGTAATAATCATCACATATTCATATACAGACATTAATATTTATACTTAAAGAGATACTTGGCTGATTTTGGACCAGTGCTGTGTCATCTTGGTGTGGGCTCTGTGTGTGGATGGGCAGTGTTTGGCTTTCCTCTGCGGTCGCGGTGCACGGAACGAAGATCTGCAGAGATTTCCAGTCACCCGTTGGATCTCAGCAGATCTCCATTCAGATGGACACGCACTGGGGGGATCTCAGCGGACCTCCGGTGCTCAGCTGCACGGGGGAATTCCACGCCGCTCATTTACACACAGAGCTCACACTAAGATGACACAGAGCTGGATTTAAATCAGCAGAATATCTCTTTAATAGGGTTGCAACGGTATGAGATTTTCAGTATGATAACCGTGTTAGAACATATCACGGTTTCACGGTATCACAGTTTCACGGTATATGGTATCACACAATTATTATTATGATTATGATTATTATCAATCGTCAATCATTATCAGTTACAATTACTCTTAAAGGAATGAAAACAGATGTTTTTTTTTTTGTTTGAACAACGCTTTATTATAATTAAAATTTGAAACAATTTTTAAAAAATGGATGTGTAAAAAGTCTCCCTTTTGAAAATAAAATATTTTCTTCAGTACCGTAGATAAGCAAATGTACACGGTATAATAACAATTTTCACACCACGGTATACCGTGAAACCGGTATATTGCTGCAACCCCTAATATTTACTCTGAGGTGAAAACTGTCTTTACTGAACTTACAGAAATGTCGATCTCCTCCACGGCTGATTTCATGTTGTTTTTAACTGTTTTTAGCAGCGTCAGAGCTCCGATATTTGACAGGGGATTATGGCGGAGCTGAACAAAATGCAGACACACCAAACTTTACATTTAACATAAATTAATCCACGGCCATGATGCTGATCACACACAACATAAAAATACCAGCAGTGCTGCAGGATTCACCTTGAGGACGGCGAGGGTGTCGTTAGTGGCGAGGCCCTGGCAGATAAGCGTCGCAGCGTGATCGTCTATATAGTTACTGCTGAGGTCCAGCAGCACCAGCGTGCTGTTTTGTGTCAGTGCGTGACCCAGTGACTCCGCCTCGATGTGGCCAAAACCGTTAAACGACAGCTGGAGCTGCTTCAGGGTGGAGTTCACCTGAGGAGAGGAAAACGTGAGCGACAAACAGCTATGATGGGAAACGGACCGTTTAAATATACACTGAAGGCTCGGGTGTTTTGTCACCTTCAGTGCAGCACACAAAGCCACTGCACCGCTCATACCAAGGTGGTTCCAGCTCAGATTCAGGACTTCAATACCTATATTTGTGGCTTTGAGAAAGGGGAAACGCATTTAAAAGTTCACACTATACATTTGAAACTTGAACCCAAAAATTATTCATGAAGTCTTTTAAAGTCAAACTGAAATGTTAATTCATTTTTGCTATAAAATCAGTAGATGGCAAAGAAATATACAATACAAGCAGCATCTCTTTGTTTTTGGTCCTTTTGTAGATCCGCATCAGTCGTAATGTTGCGAGAAAAGTGAGAAATGAGAGAAAAATGTTTCCAGAAAAAAGTCGTAATGTTTCCAGAAAAAATGTTGTAATGTTTTGAGAAAAAAAAGGCATAAGGTTTTGAGAAAAAATACTCAAATGTAAAAATGGCAGTTCATATCAAAAAGGTTTCTGACCCCTGGTCTAGTGTAACGTTAGCAATCTAGGCTTTGCTGTTCCCACATTATGTCCAAAAACAGTTTTATCCTCTTTTGAAAGATTGAAAAATAAGATAAGATAATATCATTTTTAGTTCATATGTTTCTGACAGAAAAGGTGAAAATAATTCAAATTTCAGTTGGACTTTAACTTTAACGGTGATATCTGTGTGTGACACTGCTGTACCTAACATATGACCCATGTCTTCTCCTCCTGTTACACAGAACTTGTTGTCACTGAGGTCCAGCTCTTTGAGCACATAGTCACTCTAAGAAGAAAGAATTTAGATTAGACGGTTTCTTGATTCATTACTTTGGATATATTCATGAGAAATGTGTTAGAGCTCAAATGTTACTTTGCCACATGGATTCAATTTCAATTTCAATTGATTTAAAAAAGAACAGGGCATATTAATAAACATTCACATGTAAATATGCAAGATTTTAGCCATAGGCTAATTTCCATCTTTAGTCCCTTGGCAGGTGGATGTTGCACAGTAAACAGATGTACATAAATTACACAACAACAACAACAACAACAACAAAATAGGTAAATATAACATACAGAGGCTTAGTAGCGACATAAGCTGACAAAGACACACATACAACAGGACAAAAAGTGGTTCTACGAATGTTAGATAAACGAGGACTAAGTGACTGTAGGAGTTAAAGTGACCGGTGCTGGAGTGCAGGTGTTATTGCACAGAATTTACTGAAAAGTGCTGGTGTATATTGCACATCATGTAAAGTGCTAGTGCTATTGCTCATTATTTATTGTAAAGTGATGAAGTATATTGCACAACAGACGATAATACTTTGTACTAACCGTTAAAGCATCAGCAATGTATTTAGCAGCAGAATCATCTAAATCATTTCCTAAGGGAAGAAATAGAAATTAATTTAATTACTAGTCCAAAAAAAAGACCTCACTTATTTCCATGGTGTTAGAGTGATGCACAGAGGTGCACATAATAATATCCTGAGAGGTGATAGACCTGAGAGTTTGAGGGATTTGATGTGGTAATTATATTTCAGCATTTTGGAGACGACGTCCGCTCCTTCAACGTGCAGCTGGTTGTTGGAAAGATTCTGAAATGAAAACATTCGGTCATTTTGAGATGAAATAAGCATAGTGTATTCTGAATAGTTATTTTGAAAAGGATATAATTCCTCTTGCAGATGAGTACAAGGCATAGAAATTAAATTACATTTCTATGGTACCAGGCATATATGTGATGTGATTGTTTTACAGAGCTTTCCATAAGCGCCAGCTGCCAGCCAACCAGCAGACTACTCATTTAAGTCCAGCCGGCCTAATTAATTAATTATGTTTATTTACATTGTGCTTTTTACAGCAATTCATTAATTAATGATTCAGTGGATTCACATAATTTGAGTCAAGTGATTCACATGTTTTGTTATTTTTGGCATAGGTTTATTTTATTAATAATTTGATGTAAAATGAATACATAGGCTAGATAAAACATGGGCCTAAAAACATGTTCCCCTTAAAATAACATTCTTTATTTTCCATTGAATAGGAGTGCATTTGTGTTTCTACTTATAGTGAAGGTGTCAATGAATAAATAAAAAATAAGGTCTAATCATTCTTAGTTAGAAAATGTAACTAGAAAACAGTCCGGAACAGGCATGGTTTTAAATTTTAAATTATTAGCTATTTACAGACTGTGTGGGCTAAAAGGCACAATAAGCCTAATTCTCCTTTACAATAATTCACTACATGTGAATGTACAATCAGGTAGGCAAACTTGTTAAAATATGCAATAATGAAGATCAGTGTATATAATGGAATAGTGGCATTAGAACGTGTCCAAATTTGGGCTTTTACGGACACTTTTTTTTTTTTTTACCCCCGGACTCCCCTAACTGGCTACTTTTTCCGACTAGCTGGCGACTCCATATCTTGTGGAAAGCCCTGTTTTAGAATAGTTACTAGACTCTGGACGCTGGTGTTGGTTTGAAACATCTCCATCAGATAGCGTGTTCCCTTTGCCCCAAGTCCGTTGTACGCCAGCTCAAGGTTGGTCACGGCATTATCATACTAAAACACGGAAGAAGGAATATATTACTGAATGGCAGACAATGAAAATGTTCTCTGTGTCTACATGTGTAGACTGCATTGAAAAATTATTTAAACAGATGTACAGAGGGAAGAAATGTATTTAAAAAATTAAAAAAAACACCAAAAATGAATGATGGTCATTTAATTTTGGTGATCATCATACTACAGGTTTCATACAGCTTTTTAAGAGTAAAATTCAAGCACTTTCAAGGTACTGAAACTACAAATTTCCAGACTCTCAACGCCTTTATCATCACATAAACTGTTACTATGAATGCAATTGTGAAAAGTAAAGTTTACAGAATTAATTTATACCCACAGCAATCGCTATATATTGTCACTTTGTTTATTTTACCCACTGTTCATAATATTAACTACTATTTATTTCCAGTTTACATGTTTGCATCTAACAGCTGAGTACAGCAATATCTGTATCAAACAATAAAAGAATCAAATGAACAAAATGATCAGATTATCCTGGAAGAATATTTACATTAGAAAAGTTTTGGTGACGACTTTTACTTTCTCATTTAGGGACGGGGTCCACTCCGTGAGATGCCAGGAGGCAGGAGACGACAAACAAGTATGACGACGTCTTGTCAAATCTTCAAATATTTTTTGGTTTACAT
>JAOVVB010082443.1:0-13612 GCA_028570985.1 Heterobranchus longifilis
GCTTAATTTGCGCGAGTTTGGACGCTGGAATCTTCTGTTTTCATCGCGTCATTCGTGCGAGTAGTCCCGACGCTCGCTGCGGAAGTTCAGATATTTCAACTCACGTTGTCATCGCGCCGCGCAATTCCCGTCATTTGCACCGCCCGACCGGAACTCGCGAGTAATCGCATCTTTACATTGACTTTATATGTATTTCATTCGTGCAAATGAATTTATTTGCACCCAGTCTGAACACACTGTTACAGGTCCAGAAGTCTGCAAAGAAAACAGGACGGTAATCCTCGTTAAACTGCTGCTGGATAGTTATTTTGCCATCGGGCCGAAATGAATGAATAGTACTAAAGGTTACTGTATGAAGCCTGTGGTGGGAGGAGACAAAGATAGGAAAGGGTTGAGCTGCAAAAAGGGTTAATAATTCTGGTGGGTTTTTTTTGCTTTCTGTCTACTGCAGCTTTAATACAGCGTCTCTGTATACGCTTAACAGAACAGAAAGAGAAAATACCCTGGTATACCTTAATACTGGGATACCGCCCAAGCCTACTAGCTGCGTTATAAAATACTGTAAAAGTATATGTTTGAAAAATCAAAACACTCAATCCACAGAGAAATGCACACAGCCCGTATTTAGAAACTGTGCCTTTAAACGAGCCGTCAGGACTTCTGTAAGTTTGTGATGTCACAACTACACTATATATATAGGTAGCATTAATCCGCTGCTATAACAGCCTCCATTCTTTCCACCACATTGGGAATCTGGCTATAGGGATTTGCTCCCATTCAGCCACAAGAGCAGCTGCAGGTATTCAGACTGAAAACAGCCCTGCACTAGAATAACACATTTTGTGAGGGCGTGCTGTTTAAGACAATGAAATACGATCCAGGAAGTCTAGTTGAGTAACAAATGAATGTGTTTAAAGGGTTATCAGAGGCCAAAACGCTACGAATATAATACTCTCACGCAGGATTGTACAACTCAACAATCCCAAAGTAAACAGTTATTCACATTACAAAGTAATCTGCCGGGAATGTGCGCTCGCATGTACAGTATGTGATTGGTCGATGCAGCGCCTTGTCAGAGATTTATTATTTTCTGAAATGTTATGTTTAAATATGCAAATGAGGCATTATCTAATGTTTGTGAACTTAGGAGTATTTTACACACGCAAATAGACAAAGTGTAGTAAAATAAACACATAAATGTGTATTTTGGATGTTTTGTTTCCACTAATGAAAGCAAAATATCTCAAATCTCAAATTTGGCCAGTGCATTTCATACAATTTTGCCTGTAGTGTCTCGTCTTAAATCGCTTCCTAAAACTCATTTCAATCGGTTAGTCTTTTAATAAGTCTTCCTTTTTATCCCTCATGTTTTGCTACGTTTACTGCATCTGAGATTGTATATCTACTGACCCGTATTATACTGTCGATTCTGTGTAAAGGTTTCGAGAGACGCTATACGCAACTTTAATTATTATTAAGTCGACTTTTCAAGTGTGAATGAAAACAGTGAATAAAACTGCAGGGATGAAGAGAGACGAGAGCAGGAGATGAGTCACGGTGTCAAAATGCTGCGAGGAGTGTGTGTATGAGTGTTAGGAGGTCACGCAGAATACCAGCACAGTTATCAGCAGCGTGTCACAGTGTGTGTGAGGTGATGGTTGGTGGTTACAATAACAGTGATCCCTGTGATAGCAGAAATATTTGTCCCAGCTGTTGTCGAGGTGCTCAGTCTGTAAGTAAACATTGTGTGGGCGGAGCTTAGTGGAGGCAGAATAATTAAAACCTGGATACAGAGTTCGAGGCGGAACTCGGTTCATTCCTATGAAAGCTGCTCAGTGGTGCATGAACCCGAAAAAGCTCAGCTGCCGCCTCTAACAATCCCCGGATGAATGGCACTGCTTCCGGGATCATAAAACGAGAGAATTTTATCGGGAGCCAGTGTAAGGAACCGAGTATTGAGGAAATATGTTCCCATCTCCCAGTTCCAGTCAGGACACCTGCAGCAGCATATTGGGCCAACGGGAGAGTGATTTATCAGAGCAGCATGATAATATGGAATTGCAGTAATCCAGCCTAGAGGTGACAAATGCGTGGATTCGCTTTTCTGCATCTTTTTGAGACGGGATGTGCCTGATTTTTGCGATGTTGCGCAGGTGAAAGAAGGCCACCCTTGTAGTATGTTTGATGTGTGAGTTAAAGGACATATCCTGATCAAAACTCTGAGGTTTCTTACGGCAGTGCTGGAGGCCAGAGCCATGCCATCAATAAAACTATGACTTGAGACAATGAGTTTCGGAGGTGTTTGAGCCCAAGTGTTTGGGCCACTTGAAGTTTAGCTTACTGATTTGTTTCTTCTGGCTTGATCGATAGATATAACTGGGTGTCATCTGCATAACGATGGCATTTTATGGAGTGTTTCCTGATAATATTGCCCAAAGGAAGCATATATAAGTTGAAAAGAATTGGTCCAAGTACAGAACCCTGTGGAACACCGTGACTAACTTTAGTGTGCGTGGAGGATTTGTCATTAACGTGCACAAACTGAGATCGATCGGATAGATAGGACTTAAACCAGTTCAGTGCGGTCCCTTTAATGCCAATTTGATTTTCCAGTCTACGTATTACGAATGCGAAGGTCAATAGTGTCAAATACAGCACTAAGATCTAACAAGACCAGTACAGAGACCAGTCCCTTGTCTGAAGCAATAAGAAGGTAATTTGTAATTGCTGTCTCTGTGTTATGGTGCACTCTAAACCCAGACTGAAAATCCTCAAGTAGACTGTAGTTATTTAGAAAGTCAAATGATGGACTGCCTTCACATTTTCCCATCATTGTTAAAAAAAAAATTTGGTCAATGACGAAAAATATTCGGTTAACGCAACCACTGCTATTCTACTTCTCTGAGGTGATTAGTATTTGCCTCCACGTTTTACATTGTTTTGCCTCCAGCTAACACTGTGATATAATCA
Source organism: Heterobranchus longifilis (assembly GCA_028570985.1). Classification (NCBI taxonomy): domain Eukaryota; kingdom Metazoa; phylum Chordata; class Actinopteri; order Siluriformes; family Clariidae; genus Heterobranchus; species Heterobranchus longifilis. The sequence continues at coordinate 2,971 of JAOVVB010082443.1, forward strand.
TGGGTCTTTAATCTCCAGCATCTGGTAGCATTAATGTTTAACTTTAGTGTAGTTTGTGTTATTGTTGGTTTTCCGTCTGTCCATTATCTGTATCCACTTTTTTCATTCAGGTTTCTAAATTAACAAATAAAAAACAGGAGGATTGAAGTTGGAAATGTACTTGGAACAAATGGAGGCAGAGAGGAATTTGAACACTGTCATGTAGTTTTAATTACAATTGTGTAGGTGTTCCCCTCCGTCTCTGTCTCTCTCTCTCTCTCTCTCTGTCAGCCTGTCTCTCTCTCTCTCTCTCTCTCTCTCTCTCTCTCTGTCTGTCTCTCTCTTTCTCTTTCTCTCTCTCACGTATGACTGTTTTCTCCCTGCATAACAGTCACTAGTCATGCTGTCTGTCTTACTTTCTCCTTTAAACCCCTTTAACACCAAATCACACCATCCTTGCTTCAGTATATAATTGTGACATCTCATTTTCATTTTGCCTGCAAAGCTTTTGTTTATAGCTGTTTTCTTCTTTTTCCTTTCTCTGTTCTTGTCTTATTTTTATTCATGTGCTCCCTCTAACGTCGCTGTTATTTGTGGGCCCATTTCTGCATTAATCAACTTATACTTTAATAATCAGTGAGTGAAAATACAAGTATGATCAAAGATACATATATATATATATATATATATATATATGACTAATATTAAGTAACCACAAAATAAAAACTCTCACAATATCTCGCACTTAATCATTTCGCAGACACTCTGATCGATTTATTATTCATACTATTATTTTCTTGATTTGCTTATTAATTGATTGTCTGCTAAAACAGCAAAGGCAAAATGTTTTGCTCTATAATCATGTATTTATTCTTTGTATATTTTATATGTCTCCTTAATTTTCTTACTTTTTTGCCTTTATATATGTTTTTTCTTTGCACATTATGGCACAGTAAAAACTGCATCCAATCCTTTGTCTGCATCTGTAATTTGTATCCCGCACAGCACTCTTGAGGTGAGGTGTGATTTTATAGTCTGAGAGCATATGCATTTTTTCACAGAAAAACACGCTGTTGTCATCCTGGAGGAAGAATGTTAATGATGACAGCAGGTGCCTTACCTTTTCAAAATAAGGAAGTCAGTGCAAGTGACTGTGAGGAGATTGCTGTGAATAATGCATATTTACAAGAAAGTGTTGCACCATTCCAAAGCGTTGATTAGAAGTAATTGTAACTCTTACGACATTTTATATTTAACTGTAGATAAAAGAGATTTGTTTTTGGCAGGGTGTTGATTGTAGCACTGTTGTAAGAAAACAGATGGAGGCGAAGCAGATTGACAGATGAGGATACGAAAAAGACCTAGAGGACACTGAAATGATTTAATGGACTTCAGGTGAGAGGGACTGTGGAAGCAAGATGAGTATATGCTCCAGTAATTGAAATGTGTAGCACCGGCATGCTGGTGTTTAGCCTTAGTGTTCTGGGACTTGATGTTTTTATGGGACTTGGTTTGGAAGGTATTACCTCTGAGGGAGAGAAAAGCAACATCAAGACAAAAGAAAATGGACTGAAAGAGGAAGAGACATTGTGAAAAAGGTAGAAGAGCAGTGAAATAGAAAAGACCCAGGGCCAGATTTCCAAAGACTTTTGCACCTTGTTTTAGATGTATTCTTGTGTGTGTTATTTATCAAACCTGCGCCCCAGCCTGGAAGCACAATTCACCTGTCATCTGGATCGCATGCACACGCGCGCGTGCACACACACACTCGCACACAGTGGCTGTCAGCGCACCTTTTGTGTGATGAAACGTTACTCTATCCTTTATGCATATGTATTTGAGGGAGGATCATGCAAATGACAGAAATATATAATATACAAGTGTTGTTGACTTTATATTCCCCTGGGTTTACCCAGCTATTTCCAGGTGTCTCTGCAAATTTGTGTTTTTTCGTCAGTTGCAAAGGCCCAGTTAAAAGAAGGTTTTGAAAATGGCCGGCTTTCTGTTCAAATCTCCATGACAGCAGACAAAAGGTGAAAACATCACAAAACATGTGCAGGGGAGCTGCATTAAACTTGTTCAAAGACAAAAGAACAACAGCTTCACAGACAGACCAAAAAAAAAGACCATGATCATTTTATAATGCCAGACACAGAGGTTACAGAGAGTTGTGACTGTGTAGTTATTAAACTAGAAATTGATTTTGATGTTCACTGAGCTGCTAATGATCTATGGCAATTGCTCTCTCTTGATAATTCATTTACATTTTGGTGTACCGGTCTTTATTTTGTACATCTTTCTTTGTCGTTCCATCTTTTTTTCTACACCTCAGAAGTTCATGTATTTATTGCAACTGCACAGATTTTTACAAACATTTTCTAGATTAAGAGTATTCCTATGCTTTGAAAATGCAGCCTTAGTAAACGAAACGGGGATGAAACAGAGCAAATGACACAGAAACATGAGTTTGGCAGATTTGTCTTGTTAAAATCTGAGATTGGTTAATCTGGCACACATTGAAAGTGCAAATTGAAGACTATTAAGACTATTTGGTGCTCTGCTTTCATGTGTGGAAGTCTGGTTGAGATTGTAAGTGGTACATGTTGTCGATGCATCTGCTGTTTGTGTATTACAATAGTGTTCTTCTATTTTGGCGGCAACCTTTTTGTGCTTAAAACCTTCAGATGGGAGGATGTGTTTTTTGCAAAGCGAGGACATTTTGGCCAGTCCTCATTTCATCAAGGTGCTTTTTAGGGTTATGGGTTGAGGAACATAGCCAAAACTAATCGTTTGTGTTGTTTGCCAAACTGAAAATGCCATCCACACATTTATTTCATCACAGTCAGACTGCAGGGATCCTATTACAGTACATCCTGCCTCTCTTCACTGGCTGCAGATTTAGGATTCGTTTTGCTGATATCTTTCACAGCCTTACATGCCCCCAGTTACATTGCAGATACGTCGGTCCCCAGTAAACTCAAATGCAGCCTCAGATGATCAAGCGGGGCCCTTTTTTGAAAAATCATCCGTTGTTACTGAGGGTGATAAGACTGTAAATTCTGAAACATGCAAAAGCAGCTACTCACCTTCTACAACTTAATTTACCATTTTCATATTTCCTTCTCTCATTTAAGATGATTTTTTTTTTCTCTCTATCCATTATTTAAAGATTCATGATGCCTTTTATCTTTTAACCCTGCTGTTCTTTTTTTTTTTTAATCTTACATTTCAAAGCACTCTGGCACATAACTTATAACTCTGAAGAGTGCTATACAAAGATTAGTATTATCTTTAAAAAAAATATATGATAGCGTAAGATCTGTGTCCCCCACCTCTGTTGTGCCATGCCACTCATCACAGTTAATCACATCACCTTAAATTACATTATCACTCAGACTTTTAGCATTAGTAAATACTGGAAACAGATTATTTCTGCAACCTGATTGTGTAAGATCAGTCCGGTATTAATCTACTAAAATAAACAATTTAATTACTTTCACCGTGCGACGCATTTGTCTTTTTATTAAAAAAAAAACAAAAAACAAACACTTGTTCTCCCTCTCAAAGTCCTTCAAGTTCCAAGGCAATTGTTAAGACTGCTTGAATCACATTGATGGTTTTTGTGAGTGTTTATTCAACGTGGAGATACACACAGCTGGGATTTTTAAATCAGACCTGAAGCACTTCTACAATTCATAACTCTAGGACTGCACACAAACACAAAAAAACATCCCTTTCCAATGAGTGACCCTGAAAGGAAAAAAAAAACAATAACATAATTTCCAGGAAATGTTTGCCTTTTTGGAATCATGCATTTAATGGCAGGGGCTGCAAAAAAGAGCATCAGAATTAAAATAAATACAGTTAAAATACCCTTACAATGGTGGACAGAAGGTTGATGAATTCAATCAGTGCACCATTCTGTGACATACTGAGAGATTTTAAGAACGTATCATAGACAAAATAATGTGTTACTGTGTCAATAAATGAGACCTGTTTTTCAATAATGTGAAAAACTAATATGCTTAGGCTGATCTGTGTATCCGTTACTGTGCTCCTCTTTCATAAATGTATTTGTTCGACTCTCTGTTTCTGTCTCTCTTCCTCAGTCTGTCTCCGTCTCCGTCCGCCACCTCTCTGAGCATGTTCTAACACGATGCATAAATTCAGAACCAATTTTACACCACATTGCCTTGGCTCCGCTCTCCAAATACCGCCAGACTTGCACTCAAGATCCAACTCGACTCTCGACCTGTTTAAGTGCACCAGACCAAAAGAATGATTACAGCTTTCTGTATGCGCTTTTTTAAAAATTTTATTTTATTTTATTTTACACAGACTTAATAGAACTTTTAATCATATCTAAAATCTTTATGGTGCAGGCGACTCTTCATGAGCTATGACACAATGTTTATGAAGTGAGTAAAGGGGAGGGAGGGGAGGGACTTTTTTACGTGCATTCCTCCGCAGTTGCACGAGTTACGACTGTGTCCGGTGAACAAGGAAGAGAGAATATGTTGCTCTAGCATTGGCAATAAACTACTTTTAATAAGGAAGCATTGAGGTTTAGAAGAACAGAACAGTTTTAAGGTGAATTAAAAAAAGGCTGTGTCCTTTATATACCCGTTATATCTGTATTTAAAGTGTGTCCTTAGCTACAAGCTAAAAAAAACCAACTTTTTGTTATTTATTTGCCTCTGTGTGCGTGTACCAGCTTAGTAAATTTACTTTTGGCCCTGAAAAACTCACCCATACCATAATATTCTGCTGTCTACAATACAGTCTCGCCTTAGTAAGAAATAATTTTCCCCAAGTGAAAAGAAAGTGAGCACACCGATAGATTTGTAGCCCTTTAATTGTCCAAACATTTAAAGGTAGTTCGTTTGCACAATTAAAGGCTGCAAATCAATCTGCATGCTCCAATCCCTTTGTTTTCCTTCGGAAGAAGACGTGCGGGAAACCCTGTTTCTAATAATTTCTCCTCCAGAACATAGCAGCTTGGCTTAACAAAAACAATCCTCGTCTTCTGTTTTATTTGCCTGTTAGTTTCTGACTTGATCTGGCATTTGATATGGTCATATTAGGTTTTGTACAAATGTTGCTCCGAGAGAATGTAGTCAGACAATAGATGATTGAGTTTTCCCACAATGCTATATTCCTGAATCGATCAGTTGCTTGAATGCTGTGAATGTGCTCTGCCATTCATTCATTTTCAAAAAGAAGTTATTATATTTCAGTGCCCGGTCTTTGTAATGTGTCCCCCTGATGTCTTCAATTTCTGACTGGATTAGATCTTTAAAAGTATTTTGTGATTTTTGTTAGACAGCAGAACCAGCCTGACCGAACAGCTAGAGGATCTAGATTTTGCTAGATATAGAACTACTTGCACACACTCACCAACAAACGAGAAAAAACTGCTGCTACACACAGGCTCAAGATAACGCATCAAAAACTATAGTCATGAGAATCAATAACAAGAACAATACACCAATAACCATAGATCATGACCAACTAGAGGAGCTAGACAGAATCCTAACACTTAAAACCAAACTGAAAACGTTGAATTCAAATGTCAGGTTATACTGGGTCATATAATAGCATACAATTTAAGACAGTCTCTCAGTTTGAAAGCTGTCAGTGTTGCACTTAGTTGTTGACATGAAAAGTGAACAAAAAAGTTGTATAAACAATGAAGAAAAGAGAGCTAAAAAGAGAAATTCAATCTGCTATTTTGTTCAAGCTTAAAAAAAACAAACAAAAAAACAAAACCTGAGTGACTCTGAGTGATATATTTTGATATATAAAGAGTTAATTTGTACAAAACAGATACAAGCATTCTAAAATGAATAAACCAACTCTAGTTTGATTGATATTTCATTGAGTGCACAATAAAAAAATACATGATTTATGAAAAAAAATAGGGATCTTTTATCAAAACAACCCAACACCAATGTGATCAATATTCCCCGGGTCAACAAAAATCATGATTGCAAAATAAATAAAAAATGAGATATCTATTTTTGCAAAATGAACCTTTTTACCTTTTCTAACCTTTTTACTATATAAGTAGTGATGAAATGTTTGGAAATGTTCTGAAATAGAAACAAAAAGTAAACCAAAAACTAAAGCAGATAAGACATTCTGCTGCCGGTAGAACAGCTAACTGTTTATCAGGACCAATGATTTATTGTACAGTCACCACAAAAGCATCTCTCAGAAGGTTTATACAATAATTCGTTTTTTTTTAAAACTTTTATCTTTCACTTGTGTCCAAAATTGTACTTCTAACAGATAATTGGTAAGGGCCATGGTCCAAAAAATATTCTACTCTTAAGTAACAGCCTTCCTCTCAATTGCACTGCATTTTCTTTATAAGCATGTACCATGAAAGACACAATTACCAACTGACAGCACTTAGAAGTGTAACCATGACCTGTAATTGTCCCTGTGGGGGTAAAGCTTTTGTCTCTTACAGAAGAGTAAATATGTATGAGCCATTATTAACCTTCCTCAGATATGATATGGATCGGGGTATTGACAAAACACACCGCAACCCAACATTTTCTTTTTTCCATGCTTCCATGTTTTAATTTGCTATCAACAGGTGAAGCATTTCTTCTCGGATGCTCCTTCATAGTCAAGAGAAGAGCATTGATTTTCTTTCTGTCCATTATCCCCTTTCCACTCTAGGAGATTAGGAAGTGTAATCACTGTGATCCTGGGGATTATACAAGCAAAACATATGTACAACCATGAGGAAATTAGATGGGTGTCATTAGCATAAAGTCACTTCTTTAGGGTATGACTTTGGCTAAATTAATTTGCTGTAACAATGCTGAAAAATGTATTACAGTAATAAACATATTTAACAGAAACTCTCTGGTGGAGCCTGTAGATCAGGATTAGAATGCAGTTTGAAGTCCTCCACACATGTTAGGTTATTTTAGATTATTTATTTATCCATCGGTGGCTTAACACTTTGCAAATCCTTGGAAAGTATCACTTTGTGGCAGCCCCTGTGCATTTAGCAGGAATGTGTGTTTTGATGTCCAAGTGGCAGCGCAGTACAAACAAAGCCTCTTAACTCTCACAGCCTCACTCTTGCTCTCACCCTGACTTAAAAAAACAGACATGTACACACTCTGGGGATGTGACCCAATTTGATAAACAAATTGAGCTCCAGAGACTTGGTAACGATGGACAAATTACAAACAGTGGCCAACACATCAGACAGGAAGGGATAGAAAAGTATGGAGAGGAGTGGACTTTTTTACCTCCTCAGTAGAGGTTGAATATAACCACAGTATAGTTTTGTTGTTGTTGCTGTTCTTGTTTGGTTTCAGGACAACATGTGGACATGACAAATGAGTCAGTAAAGTTATCTCATCCCCCATCCTCTAACCTTAGCACAACATTAACCAAAATCCAGGTTCCTAATGTATTATTAGTCATCTGGCAGTCAAATAAAAGGTCAAAGTCTGAGGACCAGTTGGGGGAGAAAAAAAAATCAGAATCAAAGTTTGATACAATCATCAAACTATTCACCTAATGTCAAGTCTGTGTCCGTGTTCCCGTTCCCAAAGTCCCTTTGCAACGGGTGAATGTTTGTGAAGATCTACAAAGAATATGATCATTTTCGTGGAGGTTTTCCACCGAAGCGAGTTCCCATCCGACACGATTTTACAGATGCGATGTTGGGGCTTGGTGCCGCCCAGAACGATTGTGATTGGTTTAAGGAAATACAAACAGGCCAGGGAGGTTTTTTTTGTAACATTTACTTGAAGGGGATGTGCATAAGACTGTCATGACACTGTCATAACCATGACATTAATGAGTCTTTATGAATGTTGTCATTAAGTGTCATTCGGTCAATTATGTTTTAATGCACGGTTGACATTGTTTGGGATGTCTTTGTCATGACAACTTGACATTAACCAATAATCAATTTGGATTAGTCATTAAGATGTGAATTGTTCTACTGTAGTTGGGGTCAGGTGAATTACTCATGAAACTGTAATAACATTTAATGACATCTTAATGACTAGTCCAAATTGTTCCACTATAGTTGAGGTCAAGGAAAATATTAATGACACAATTACAATGGTCTCATGACAGCCAACGTCATCACCGACCACATTATGACTCATAGACGAGCTCAATAGTTTCTTTAAGTTTGACAGTTAGGCCTGTTATGACATATGTTATAGCAACATCTTATGTTGTCTTGGTTAAAGTCACGTGGTTAGATGTTGTTAGTTGTTAGAAAGAATAAACAATGTCAACCTTGCATTAAAAATGACATAATTGACTGAATGACACTTAATGAACATTCATAAACATTCCTAAAGACTCATTCATATTCATGGCAGGTGTCATGTCATGGTTATGACGGTGTCATGACAGTCTTATGTACACCCCCTTCAAATAAAGTGTTACCATTTCTTTCACTGTCTAGGAGTGAAAGCACATTAAATTCAGATTTTCCCCCAGCAGCGCTGTGGAGATAAGTCTGGCTACGCGAGACTACCTAATGTCCAATACACAGTTTAAAATATGAGGCCAGTGTCTGTTGTTACTGTATTTCAGCATATTGATGGAAATGGATGATGTGTTTATGTATAAGGTAACCCAAGGGGAATGTAAGTAAAAGTACTATATAGGACCTATAATAGATCCCTGGAGAACACCATAGGAAATAGGGCAAGAGGGAAGGATATGCTTCCAAATACAACAGAGCATTTTCCATTGGAAAGATCAGAATGGTTGAAAAGGTTGTTTGACAAAACAATATTACAGGTGATGGATTAATATACTCCAATCAATTGTTCACGTTTTCAGTTTGATTCAATTATGTTCAATCAGGTTTCAATCATCTTCCTGAAGCAGTTAAGTAACTGTAAACATCTGCTGGTTCATATCTGTATCGAATATTTAATATCAATGCTTTGTAATTGAGAGGACATACAACTTATCAGCAAAACTGAAGTAGAAACAATAAACTAATGAGAATGTGCTGCATACAGGTGAAAAAATGGCTGATTTTTCTACAGAGTGTATTAAGTGTGCCCGCCATGGTTAGCAATTGAATTGAACTGACTTTGAACAGAATTTTTATTAAATTGAACTTGAATTAAAACTGAATCCCTTTTGTCCATTTGCAGTACCATAATCACAGTGGTCATGACTAACCTGCGTTTAATATATCTCATACAGTATTAGTCATACAGTTCTCACACATTTCTCTGGCCTGTGTTTTGTATTAATTACCTGAAAAATGTAACAGTTGCCATCTTTTTTTTCCCCCCAGCTTAATTGTATCCTAAAATGCTTTGATTGATTGATTGATTGATTGATCTCGATTTTTTTTTCCTCCTCTTTTTTCCTCCTATCTTATCACTGCCAGCACCTGGAGGTGTGTTTGGTCCTCAAGGGGAATCAGGGTCAGAGCCTGAAGATGACAGCCAAATGAAGTTTTACACAGAACAGCACAGAGGACGGAGGCGCAGCAAAGGTGAGAGGAAATGCAGGTGTACGTCCTTGTATATTGTTATATGAATGTGTTACATTTTAAAGACATTAACTTGCACAGGGGGGAGGGGGAGCCTCTTATCCACTGCGTACTGCTGAGAAGGCAATAAAGTAAAAAGGGAATAAAATACAATAAAACATTTTGAAAACGAATGATTTCCAACCTTACTCTGGTTGAATATGAGCCTATAGCTGAGTGAAATGAGGCTAGACATTTCTGGGATTGTCAGCATAGCTGGAAGTAGGGAGGAGTTGTGCACATCCCCTGTGGGGTTTAAAGTGCTGTTCCATGGCACAGCTCAATGACACTCAAAGTAGATATATGAGCTGATGTAAATGGAGGCTCAGTGATGAGCAAAGCTGAGTCACATTACTTTGATGGGAAGCATGATTTTAACTTCCCTTCCCACATCGTGATATGTGATAGTGAAGGCTGCATGTGGAGTTTGCATGTGTGTGTATGCGAGTGTGTGACCCGAAGAGGATGAAAAACAGAAGTATTCTGTGTGTTCACTTGGGTGTCCATATGGCGATTGACAAAAAAAAAATGAATATCCATGTGTTCCTATTATCCTCCATGCCTTCAGTTCACTGTCACATAGAACTTTATCAGAAAAGGAGGAAAAGCCATGCCACATATATTAATCTGAAAACTATTATTATTACAGATCACAAGTGTCCTTTTTGGTTACCATAGTAAAGTTTGTTGCCCTGAATAATGCCTCTTAACTCCTGGCGGAATTTGAAAGCAAGAAATCCTCCTGAACTCCTGAACTTTGTAGTCATTGCTCCATTTTGAATTATTCTAGACCATTCAAAGGATAATATGTTTACGGAGCCCCCCTGGGGTCACATGGTAGAAAAAAAAAATCTGTGTCTAAATCCGTGGCTTCGGATTTACAAAATGACAAACATCCAGGAGGAGGGGGGGCGGTGGTGAGAGGAGGCCCCGCTGTGAGGCCTGAGCGTGGGCATAGCAGACAGCCAGGTCCCCCTCCCTCCCTGGAAGTCAAGCTGACTACCAGAAGCACAAACCTGGAAAAATGACAGCTGTTTGTTTTAATAGTCTGCTGTTACTATTATTAGTAATTACACCTGCACAATATATTTTATACTTTATACATATACTGCTTAC
>JAOVVB010082452.1:0-13611 GCA_028570985.1 Heterobranchus longifilis
TTTGTGTTTGTTTTTTCAGCAGAGGTGGCAGTGCTTGAACGGTGCCTGAAATAATTCTTTAAAAAGGCACAAGTGTGTTATAACTGCCATATTATGTACCACATGGTCACATTTAAATATATTGAAAATGTAATAACTTATTTCAACAGTCAATTGGGAACAAACTGATGGCAGAAGAGAACTGTACAACAAGAGCTTGGGTTACTCAGATTTCCAAGCTTACCTGAATGCAGCATGACTTTCCGAGCTGCACTTGAAAGCACCATAAAGTGCAGACATGCTGCCATACCGTCCGTTATTTGTTTACAAAACTCACAGGGAAGGCAACATGTTGCCACACCGACAAGGTGACTTCAGGGAAGCACACTGATTTTAGTTCTGTTGTTTCTCTGACATCCCCAACTCCACCAGTGGCCGTGGAGTTTGGAAAAGTTAGCTACAGGCTAACTGTTAGCAGTGAGCTCACCTTTGCTGTGTCTTTTAATGCAGACGGTTGCATGTCCCTTTGACTGAAATACAGACACACTTTAGTAGACAGTTTATCTTTAAGCTTTTTAACCATGTTTGCAGCCTGCTCTACTTTTGTCATAATGTATCTTAAACTATCTCTACACTGCCGGCATCGCTGCTCCTTTTTCTACCTGCTCAGCTGACAAGAGGTGAACCATGACGTAAAGCGGTATTAGGTGGTAGTATTGTTGTAGCTTTACAAGTATGAATACAAGTACACAAGCACAGTATCGGACTTGATACTGAGTACTGATATCGGTATTGGTGCATCCCTAATTAAGACCATTTTTAAATGAATAAGCCATACACTGATGATGCAAATGCTCTAAAATAATGATGTGATCTCAATGTAGTTGCACATTTCTCTGTTGCTGTCTTAATCCATCTCATGGCATCTTTGTATCAGGGACAGTCTTCTTGCCAGACAGCATATCCTACCTAATTGCAGCCAACATCTTTGGTCACCTGTCGCAAAAACACAGTGGAAGGTATGTTGATCTAAATCTAAAAGCAAAGTAGCATGTTGTTTAAATTTCTTCATAGTTTTGGTACCAAATATACCAATACTGTTTATACTGTGTTAATCTCTTCTCACAGTTGGCTGTGTGCTTGTATCGGAACGATCCTGGCGGGAATAACCACCATTTCTGTGAGTCTCATATACCCCTTTTCCACCAGGGCGAACCTGGTTCTAGTTCTGGGCTGGTGCCGGTGCTGGTCCACAGTTGGCTCAACTTGCGAACCTTCTAGGAACCATTTGCTTTTCCACGGGCTGTAGAGCCACGGCACTGCATCACTGTTTATAAAAATATATAAATATGTATATAATAAATAAAAGCTGTGTCACTATAACTGAAGCTCCTTCCTTTTAAAAGACCAGCAAAGTTTTGATGCTGCTCTGGAACCAGTTTTCCGGGCCGAGAGCCAGTTCTTTGGCTGTCAAAAGAACTGGTTCTAGATTAGGCACTGGCACTGAACCGGCCCACAACTTCCTTGGTGGAAAAGGGGTAATTGATTATATAAATGTTAAATTTTTGAGAAATGTTGCCACCCTCAATGCCGCTATTACCACCATTGTGCTGGATTAAAATGTAAATTCTGAACTTTACATGTGATTATTTCACATTTGTGTAGAGAGTGTAAATTCAGTCGAGCCAGCCCGAAGTTGTTCACAAAACGGCTAACGCTAAGTAGCCAGCTACGTTATGTAGCTAACTGACTAGCTGTTAGCCCAGTTAGCTTTAGGCTATGATTACGTTTTGTGTATGTTTCACACATTGGCTATATCTGAAATGTCATGTAGGCCTACATATGAGTCACATTCGTATCATAACCATCATCAGAATGTATCCAGAAGACATTAAAACTTGTTTTAAAATGTTTTAACTTTCTGAACATTGTTTTTTCTGGAACTGATGATGGAAAAAGCTAACGTACGGAGCCCAGGAGGTGACATGGATGTACACTTTTTATAAAGTGAGCGCGCCTTTTATAAGTTGCGTGCACGCTTTAGTAAGTCGCGAGTGCACTTTAGTAAGTCACACGTTTTTTGCTCTGGCGACACTGCCCAATGGTTATTTCAGTGCAAGTGCCTGGCCGGGCTGGAGCTCCACTTCAGGAAGCAGTAAGGTGCATGAATAGCCTGCTTGCAGTGTCGCCACAGCAAAAAGCACGCATAGTAAAGTGGTCTAAAAAGTATACGTCCATTTCACCTCCTGGGCTCCATACTAACGAGTGAGTCATCTCGCTTCGTTCCTAGTTTTGTTGAGAGTTGCACATGCACAGGACCGATCGATGACAGCCGCATGCGCAGAACGGTTGTATTCCAGAGTTTTGCATGTGTAAAACTGTCATAAAAACTAATGCCCTGAGTGTTGTGCATGAACATGTTAAAAAGAACACATTCATTGAACACGTTCATTTTTGTATTGAACGTTGAATTGAACGCAACAGTTTGCAAATAATAAACGGAAAGGTGATGCTAGTGACAGTTAACGCTAATGCACTGTGTACAAAAGCCCCTTGGGTGGTCCCAGATGATTGGTACAGACCTTGGGGACACAGGCTGGCCCCGGCTTCGCAGCAGTGACAGACAGTTCAGTTGACCGCAGCAGAGACAATTAATGCCTGCACATGCTTCTTCAACTGTATTTCCTGTTAATATGCACACCTTTGTGTATTTTACAGTTTCGGAAACCTATATCTGCCTCACGAAATGCACATAGCTTTAATAGCGAGTGGAAGACAGTTTAGGTTATGTTAGTAACTTTGGTTCTCTGAAAGTGTAACATTTCTTATGAATGGAGAGCTGTTTCACCAGATTTGTTTGTAAGATTTTATGATTTATATTTATAATATTTATTTATAATTTATATTTGTATATTTATACATTTGGAAGAATTGAGTTAAAAGATCAGAACCACAAACGTGCATTAGAAAGGATTCTCACAGAACAGATTCTCTGGCCAGAATCACTTCTTCCATAGTTGTCATACCCAAACAAGTGTATTTTTCACCTGTGTTTCATTAGTTAATTACTTCCTTGTCTATTCAGTGTCTTTCCCCTGTCAGTTGTCCGATCGCCTGCCTTAGTTGCTAGTTTCTACATTCAAGCCTTGATTCTAGTCTTAACTTTTCTCCAGTGTTCTATATTCCCAGTGTGTTTGGATTTTCTTTTGCCTGTTTTTGAATATTTGTTTCAGCTTTTAGTTATTAAAGCTCACCTTTTGTTTCTCTACCTGCCTGCCTTGTGTCAATCACAAAGGAGGGAAACCAGACAAAGACAGGAAGTAAAACAAGACATGACACTTGAGAAGCTTATACCAAAATAAAACAGGAAACACTAAAAAGTGAAGGGGAAAACAACTGGAAAGAAGAAAAACATAACCTGTGGAACCCTAAAAACCAAAACAACTGAAAACAAGAGTCCAACAACAGAGTCCAACAGAACCATGACAGAACTGGCATAACACTGAATGCCCATTATCTGAATGTGAGCTACAGCCTAATCTGTTGTAAACCGATTGTATTATGTTCTGCAAACATCCTATTGCAATGTTTGTCCTGCCATTCTGCATAAATTGAAATTAGAAAACAATGAAACCAAATGAGAATGGTGAATGCACATTTGTCTGATCGTGTCAGGCTTCAATCAATGATACTGAAAATGTCTTTATTTATATTTCAGTTTGGATTTTCCAAGAACATCTATCATGTGCTTGTTTTGAATGCATTTGTTGGCTTATCAGTTGGTAAGTCATGACTAATATTTACTATGAAGCTAATACCATTACTTGTTGATTAAAATAATCAAAGATTATCTTCTTTCTACCAGGCATAGTGGACGCCTCAATAATGCCTCTCATGGGTCACTTGGTAGACCTGAGATATGTGCCAGTATATGGTACAGTTTATGCTATTGCTGATGTTGCAGTCTGCATTGGATTCTCTATCGGTAAGCACAGTAGTCGCTTGTAGTGACGAATCCACACAGAATGTTTATCCAACTCTGCTGTTCCTGTCAGCTCTACAGAGACTAGCTTCTTTTAACTAACTGTTATGGTTTTACATCTTTTGGAGGTGCTGATAGGTGGAGGTTTTTTTTTTTTAGCTTTGGACGAAGCTAGGCCGGTGTTCTCCAGTGGTAGCATTGTATTTACTAGTGATGTTCAAATGAAGCTTCATGAAGCATTAGTTGTATTTGTTGATCCCACTAGATGGTGGTCTTGGTTTAAAGAAAAAAGCTCAATGAATGGCAATTCAGTGTGTTTTCAACCCTTTGTTGAACAGAGAGCGCCATCTAGAGGGCTCAGAAAATAAAGAAAATGCTTCATGAAGCTTCATTTGGCCATCATTAGTATTTGCCGAGGAGTACAGAGACGTCATTATCTATAACTGCATCTGTTCAACCAACAAATTCATCTGTCTCTGTCTTTGTATCTGTATTCAGCTAGAAGACTAGAAGTAGGCATGTTTTATACCGGAAGTCACAATAAATAGGGCAAATGTTGTATTTTCTAACCTAATAGTCATTGGCAATGCAATTCTTGTGCCTGCAAAGCATCAAATTGATTTCCACCCCGTCCAAAGTGGTTAACTATTCACTTATTTGACCGGAATTAATAACATTTGAGCTGTTTAAATCTGCCCTTATATGGAATTATATGATCTTAAACTTAAGTTAATTAGGTCTGTAGTATGTTCAATTTAAACCTCAGATCATGGCAGAGGACACAGCACTGGGTTTAGCATAGATGGATGACAAGTTTCCACTTCCTCCCACTGTACAAAAGTGAAGCCAAAATATCCTGGATACAGGCGCCGCCATCTTGTAACTTTGTAACTAGGGATGCACTGATCCGATATTGATATTGAATATTGGGCCAATACTGACTGAAATAGCTGGATCAGGTATCTGTGACAATGGGGCCAATCTATTTAATTCACTTCTATGCGTCAAGTGTAGGCAGTACGCTGGTGGCAGATGGCTGCAAGGCTGGGAGATAAATAAACATATATGTGGTGTGGAGTAATTAAATTTGTCATTTTGGGGCGAAAATAACAGAAGTCTTTGTGAAATATTATGACAAGAACATAGATTTATGTCACTTTGATGGTAAAATGTGAAGTTTGATCGCTTGTTTCGCCGCAAATAGTGCCGGATGTGTTGTGGATGCGAGGTGTGTTCAGGTGTCATTAGAAAGGTGGGAATTATTTGTTTCTAGCAATACCCTGCATGTCTTTGTCTGTGCTCCATTTAGATTCAAGATGCCTTCAGGTATCGTTGAAATCATGGGAATTTCTATTTTTGGAGATTACCTGCATGCAAACTTATTACGGATCTTTTACCTGTCTTATATTTACGACGTATATAATTGTCTGACTTTATTGTTAAAATGCTTTGTAATAAGACATATTCGACAACATACAGTTGGTTCAAAGATGAACGCTGAAGATCCCGTGTTTTCAAAATTTCCTATCTTCATCTTCTTCATGATTATGGAAAATTGATTTTTCCAAACCACACCATGTGTTGCCCTCAGTACCGGGGCCACTCATTAAGTATCGGATTGGTACTCGGTATTGGCCGATACCCAAAGCACAGGGATCGGTATCAGAACTGAAAAAGTCAGATCGCTGTATCCCTATTTGCAACCAGTCTGTGCAGTAGTGACCGGGCAGCATCGAAGTCCCGCCCATACATCCGCCCGATCGATCACAAGTCAATCACAGCTGTCAATCATGACGTTTAGCATCAAATAACTAATTATAGCAAAACCTATCAGAAAAATGAACACTTGAACAAACATCAGCATGATAAATCTATCTAAAATGACAGAAACCATCTTTAGGAAACATTTATTGAATGTGTCCTTTGAGTTTTTAGTTTGGCTCATGTCCCATCCAGTAACATGGAGGAGGCGGGTCTTATGACCTATACTGCAGCCAGCCACCAGGGGGTGATCCAGATGTTTTGGGTTCACTTATGGGCAGCTGTTAGGCTGTCTATCTTTATATACACTCTGTGGGTTATGGGTCCTGACAACACAGGTTTAAACCCACCTTAAACGTGAAACTGCAGCTAATAACAGAGCAACAGTGCCTGAATGTTTCTGTTTCTTTTTATTTTTGAGGTGTTGAATATTGTCTCTTCTGTCCAAAGGTCCAGCTATTGCAGGTCGTATAGTGGCATCGATTGGCTTCCCCTGGCTCATGGCCATAATTGGAGCAGTAAATATAATCTTTGCTCCACTCTGTATCTTCCTTTTCAAAGTTCCTCAGCGGGAGGAACAGTTGGTGAGCGCTTGAAGGAATAAAAATACATAAAATACACATTTGTTATACATACAATAATACATAGATACTTTATCTAAAGCTTTCTATTGCTTTGGTGTTATTACCCACCATTTACAGTCCGTCATTAACCGTTTTGTCTTGTGTTCCATTAGATATCAAATGAAAATTAAAGAATCTTAGTATTCTTTCCATTTCCATGGCCCTTCAGTCTTCATGAGAAAGAGCCACACCAGCACTGTGGCCCTATGGATGGCAGTGTTGGCCCAGCACCTTGGTCCGGACTATCAGATGGACTGCTGTGAAATTTAGCAACACACACAAGCCCTTCAGGATACATCACTGCATTATGTGCACATCTCAAATGTCCAATCATAGATTATCACAGAGCAACATGTGTGAAGACCACCCATGATTTTCATTTCATTCAGACAAAGAATTCAGTTAATTTAGACAAACTTAATTTGTTATAGGGTATAACTTTGTTATAATTAAATCAATCCTGCCAGTTTTTATCAGGATCTGTTCATGATATGTTTGTTTATCTCAAAACTACTATAATATTATGTAAATATACTCTATAATTTTTATTTCAATCTAATTTCACACCGGGCATGAATAAATTAATTCATGCAAATTAATTCATTCACACAAATTAATTAATTTGCACGAATTAATGAATTCACACAAATTATTTACATATAAGTCAATGTAAAGACACGATTATGAGTTCCGGTCGGGTGAGTTGAAAAATCTGAAGTTCCTCGGCGAATGACCCGAGTAACTCTCACATATGAATAGAGTCAAAACAAAAGATTCCAGCATTCAAACTCGCACAGATTAAGTGAGTAGATTATTGTATTCGTGCCTGGTGTGAACACACAGTAACAATGGTTATTTACAGTGTTTTAGTCTTCTAATGCATTACTGTAGCTATTTGAGGTGAATATTCAATAATGCACCTCTGTTAAAATGATATGAGAGGTTTTTTGTGGTCGTATGTATGCATACATGCATGAAGGGAGTTCCTTGCTTTTTTAAAGTCAGGGATGTCAGGGATAAATGTCTAAAGATAGTAATTCATTTAAAAAAACATAGATCTTCAAATATTCATAGGAATTTAAAAATTGTAACAGTTTAACTTCGCAATGACTGTTGATGAATGTTTAGCTGTTACCTGTGCATTTAATTCTACTTTCTCTGCATGACATTTAATGCATGGATATTTAATGCCTTTCTAATAGGCTTAAATGCTTCAATAAATACTATTCCAGTCTATTGTTTGATGTTGTTGATTCTCCCTGTAACATCCACACCAAGCCTAGGTTTTCCAAACAGCAATAACATTGTCAGTTATGGAAAAAAAACGTTGGTAGTTAATAGTTTAGCCTCAAGTGTTACAGACCTGAGATGCTTTTATTACATGAATTAAGGGGATGTAGGCCTTTTAACAGACTTTTCAGTGTTCCACATTTCAGACATGACTGTCCCACATTAGGAAATTTAGATTGTCTGAGGCAACTTGGCACTAGTATTACTATTAGTATAGTATACTAATAGTTAAGGTTAGATTGGTATGGTTAGACATTAAACTCAAATAGTTGAGGTTAGAACGGTATGGTTAGGCTTTAACCTTGAATAGTTAAGATGCTACAAATTATATCCAGCCACAAAAAAGCCTGAAAAACAGGAAGTTACAGCGAGAGTTCAGAGAGTCGTTGCTATGGAGATGATATACCGTCTTGTCTCGTTGGTGTGAACTGGCAGGTTTCAGAACATTACAGACCGGAGCATTGCAAGTAGTTGCAAGTTTCAACTCATCTCATTGCAAATCTTTGGTCTGGACTGAGCTTTAGGGTTGGGTATCGTTTGAATTTTATCGATTCCGATGCCGATTCTGCTTATCGATTCCTGTGTTTATCGATTCCCAGTTTCGATTCCAATAAGGTGAAAAAAAAAATCTTTTCAGAGCTTATTTTGACTTGTATTGTTTCATTAAAATAAGACAATTTAACGTTAGTTGGACTCTGTTCTAATCAATTCCTAATTTTTAACAGGTACCCGGTCCTAAATTGCTATTGCTTCTAATCGGTTCTCGGCTCCCAACCCCAGTGTCCCTGGAAACACACCTACTTTTAAACATTATGAAAGACTTGGATATGGGCAAACATCGCAACGTCAACCTTTTCATGTAGGTTGTTGGAGAAATGAAAGAGGGAGGGTTGAGCAAGTCCTCCACCGGTGGAAAACGTACGTTTATACATTTCAGAAACAAAGAGATGCTGCTATCTGTGGAATACGTGTTAAATAAATGTTCATTTAAGTTCAGAAATGTTGTGTGACATTTGTTATTATTATTATTATTATTATTATTATTATTATTATTATTATTACATTGCTGTATTTTATCAGATGCAAAACAATAAAATAATATCTGCATTATAAATCGGCCATTGGCAGCACTGCTCTCTAAATACCGACATCGGCCATTGAAAAACCCATATCGGTCCACCACTAGTAGATAGTAGGATTTTTAATGCGATTTTATTGCAATCCCAGTGTTTTTTTGTTAACCATACCAAGTCATTTTGTTGCCTAAACCTAACACAGTGTTGTTGTTGTTGTTGTTGTTGTTGTTGTCTAAACCTACTGAATTCTTCTCGTTTCACAACATTAATTGCGACGTTAGTGACGTGTCTATCACACGACCGGGTCATGTTTTTAAAATAGAACACATGTTCGTATCATATTTACGAACAGCTGTGCAATACTTTTCATATGATATTATACGTTTATGAGACTGCGTTGTACAGATACAGGAAATGACTCCAAGTTGCAGGGTCTCGGTTCTAAACTTATTTTTCACAATCAAATATTAATTTTCATAATCAAAACATTTTTTGTTTCTTTTTCAATTTGAATATATATCTGAATTTGTGGCTCCGACTCATGTTCATATGATATTGATGCACTGCTGTGCAATACTTTTCGTGTGATATTAATGGTTTGTAAGAATGCGTAGATGCAGACCACCTTTGCACCTCCCTAAGGATCTGTAAGCCTCTTTGCTTCATCTTATCCTACACTCCATCTTAGCTCCATCTTAGCTGTCCATCGTGTCCGATGATGACTCTTGCTCCAGGATTCGGGTGGGGGTGGGGGGTGGGGTTCAGCGTCTTTGACGCTGATGCCACTTCATGTGGCTGTGGAGGCCGATGCGTGAGCCATACAGTCATCCACAGGTGGGACAAGGGAGCCCAGATGTTGGGGGAATACCAGCAGCCCTCTGGTGTCGCTGGGCACGTCTTTCGGTCCTCCTCTGTTGGTTGGTGCCATGTATTTGTGCGGTTGCCCTGGCACAGGTGCCAGGCTGATCTGTCAAGTGCCAGAGTTTCAAGGTGGGTGGGATTGATGTTTGAGCGCTTCAGGAGGTCTTTGGTGTAGTCCTTGTAATGCCTCTTTTGTCCACCAGTGGCCCGTTTTGCGATACTGAGTTGCCCATAGAGGACTTGGTGGGGCAGGCGGTGGTCAGGCATGCAGACAGTATGCCCTATCCAGCGTAGATGTTTTTTGGCCACTGCTGCTTCCATACAGGTGGAATTGGTGATGGAGAGAATCTCGGTATGGGGGATTCGATCTTCCCAAGACAGACCGAGGATCTTCTGGAGACAACGGATGTGGAAGGCCTCCAGATTTGTGATGTGCCGGCTGTATGGGGACCATGTTTCTGCCCCATAGAGCAGAGTTGAGACACATACTGCATCATAGACGGTTTTCAAAAACCCTACTGCGGAGGCATCCAAAGGCTGATGAGGCTTTGTTGATGCAGGTGTATATTTCAGTGTCAAGGGAGCAATGTGAAGAGAGTGTGGATCCAAGATAGGTGAAGTGATCCACTGTTTTGAGTGGAACACCGTTTATTTGGAAAATGGGGGGTGAAGAGGGTTGGGTAGTGAGTTGAGACATGACTTCAGTTTTTTGAATGTTAACCTGGAGACCAAAGGACTGGTATAGAATGGAGATTGTGTTGAGGGCGTGCTGCATAGACTCTGGGCTGTGTGCCAAGACTGCGCAGTCATCTGCGTATTGAAGCTCGCAGATTTGGCAGGTCTTTGTCTTTGTGTGGGCCTGGAGCTGTCGGATGTTGAATAGACTTCCCTCAAGGCGGTATTCCAGGTGAACTCCATCTTTGTGTCCCAGGGCAAGATGGAAGAGATGGGTGATGGCTGAGAGGAGGAGACTGAATAGGACTGGTGCCAAGGCACAGCCTTGCTTCACCCCAACATCGACCTTGATGAATTCTGACTGGAGTTCTCCTGTGAGGAGGACTCTGGCTTGCATCCCGTCATGCAGTTGCTGCAGGACGGAGAGAAACTTGGGCGGTACCCCAAGTTTGGAGAGTTGTTTCCAGAGCATCTCGCAGTTTATGGTATCAAAGGCTTTGCTGAGGTCGATGAAGGCTATGTATAGGTCTTTGTGCTGCTCTCTGCTCTTCTCTAGTAGCTACCGTAAAACAAAGTTCATGTCGGTGGTGGATCTAGTTTTCCGGAAGCCACATTGTGTTTCTGGGAGAGCACATTCCTAGATGTGCTCCACCAGTCTGTTGAGCATGATCTTTGCTAGCACTTTCCCTGCAATGGTGAGGAGAGAGATACCACGGCTGTTCCCACAGATTGCTCTGTCCCCCTTCTGTTTGTAAATGACCACAATGTTGGCATCCTTCCAGTCCTGTGGGAGGGTCTCATATTTCCAGATGTTTGTGATCAGGAGGTGTAGGCGGCATGTGAGGAGGTACCCCCCATGTTTAAAAACCTCTGCCGGGATGCCATCAGGTCCTGCACTTTTATTGTTTTTCAAGCCCCTAATAGCTTGGCGGGTTTCAGAGGACTGTGGTGGAGTGTCGAGATACAGGATTGGTGGAAGATCTGGGAGTTTATCGAGGATATGAAGGTCAACGGGGTTGGTGTGATTGAGAAGGGTCTCAAAGTGGTTCGCCCAACAGCCAAGGGTCTCATGACAGTCCTTGAGAAGAGTGACCCCATCGGTTGATCGGACAGGGGCAATAGTCTGCTTCCTGGGGCCATATAGGGCTTTGATGGCATCATAGAAGCCCTGGGTGTTATTGCAGTCAGCAAGGTTTTGGATCTCTTGTGCCTTCTGCACCCACCAGGTGTCCTCCATGATCTGGAGGGCACACTGGGTCGCAGCTCTTGCTGCAGCAAAAGTGGCTTTCAGGGTGGATGATCCGGGGTGGGACAGGAGAGCTTTGTAGGCTTCATGTTTTGTTTGAATGAGTGATTGTATTTCAGCAGAGTTGTTGTCAAACCAGTCCTGATGACATTTGGGGCTGTCCTTGGGCGATGGGGTTGAATGTCCATGAGGAGTTTGGATCTGACCATGCGATGATCAGTCCACCATTCAGTCCTGTGCATGACTCAGGTGGTGAGAGCATCCTGTCTGTCCTTTTGACGGATAATTATGTAATCCAGGAGGTGCCAGTGTTTTGAGTGGGGATGCTGCCATGTGGTTTTGAGCCTGTTCTTCATCTGGAAGATGGTGTTGGTGATAACCAGGTGATGTTCTGCACAGAGGGAGAGGAACCGGAGCCCGTTGCTGTTCATTTTCCCCACTCTATGCTGGTCAAGGGTTTTCTTCCATATTAGGTGCTCTGTGCCCACTCTAGCATTGAAGTCTCCCATGAGTATAAGTTTGTCTGTAGCTGGAGTTTTCTGGATGATGGAGTCAAGACCTCTGTAGAAGTGATCTTTAATGTTGTGCTCTGCATCCAGGGTTGGTGCGTAAGTGCTGATAAGGGTGGTGAAGCATCCCTTTGTGAGGGGAATACGCTATGTAATCAACCTCTCATTGATGCCAATGGGGGATTCTGGGATGCGCTGCAGCAGTTTGGTCTTTACAGCGAAGCCCACTCCATGGAGGTGGCGTGTGCCTTCGGGAACCCCTTTCCAGAAGAAGGTGTATCCCACACCAACCTCTGTCAGGGAGTCCTCTCCATGTAGTCTGGTCTCGTTGAGTGCTGCAATGTCAATGTTGTATTTTGCAAGCTCAAGGGCCACAGGTGCTGTTCTACAGTGGGGCCTGTCAGGTGTTTCGTCCAGGTCCAGGAGTGTGCAGACATTCCACAAAGCGATGTGCAAGTTAAAATTACTTCTTTTGATTCTTCGACCGCAGAGGGGGATGCTCCGACAATAGCGGCTTACCGTCCGGAGTAGGGGGAGCAGACAATTTTTGGACCACCTTTTCTAGGTCCTTCCCCATCAGGGGTGAGCAGTGTGGGGCTGCTCAGTCACAATGGAAGCTACCAAGGAGACACACTGCTCCATTCCGCAATCTCAGCGACCATCACTCCATTGCTGCCCGTGTGTATGGTTTGACTAGGTACTCCCAGCCACATCCTTGGCCTGTACCTACCGCCATTCTATATCAACACAGGGCTTTTTTTTGGGGGGGGCAAGGATTAGGGTGAGGGTGTGGGTGCGCAGTCCTCACTCCCACCATCTTCACTCCACCAGATAGACTTCCAGTGGCATGAGAAACTCATGACGACCTTCATCTGGCTGGAGCTGCAGGGGACTGCCAGTGGCCCGGTCTGCTGGACTCCGCCTGTGCCTGTCCCCATGGGCAGATTTGAGTTCAGGGTTTACTCTCCTAGCCATCATACCATTCCGGGTTTACCCATGTGGCGGTGGGATAGTGGTTGGTATTAACACCTCTGGGGACCACTGCAGCTCCGAGATCCCCCACAGTTTAGCCTGGGTCCGCAAGGTACCCAGTTACCGTGTGTGGCCGCGAGGAGGCACTGTGGGAGTCTTGACAGAGGAGAGGCTATGTACCGGCAGGAGGAGTCTTACGTGCTCAGCTCCTCTTTTCGCCCCCTGTGGCTAGCTGGCGGCAGTAACTGTAAGCAGAGAAGCAAGCAGAAGCAACATGCAGAGCACTATGCACTAACATGCACGAAACTACAAGCCCCTTCTACCACAGAGCAACTGCACCCATGCATCACACCGCCCTGTGTGCGAACACAACACACACACAATCTGTGCATGCAGTAAGTGTCTACTTTGATATCTGTGTGTGTGTGTGTGTGTGTGTGTATGTTTGTTTTTGTGGTCATGTCCTGTTAGACTGACCTGCTACCAGCAGCTCATCTCCATTAAGCAGCACGCTCCTCAGGCGTTTGCAGCAGTTAACTGTCACACACACACACATCACTATCTATCGACATACATGTATTCCAGTGTGCAAAACCTTTTTTTCACAGAACATATAATGCAGAAAAATGATGGGGTG
>JAOVVB010082472.1:0-13611 GCA_028570985.1 Heterobranchus longifilis
AGTGAAGTCCAAGTAGCCTACGATCAGTGACAGTGCATAAGCAGACATAAATCCCTTTCAATTCACCCAAGGACACTTTACAGAGCCATAAAAACAACAACAACAACAACAACAACAACAACAACAACAATGAAATATACAGATAAGAACACATTCATAATAAACACATTACGAAACACCAGAAAAGGCTAATCTTATCTAAAAAGGTGAGCTTTCAGTTCTGTCTTAAATGAAAGAAATATAACATCATAAATATCTCACAAAAACAATCTAAGACAAAAGACAATCTAAATATAATCTTCTCACTGGCCACACGTAGAATGTAAGAGCAACATTTCCAGATGTTTTACTACATGTTTGGTGTGTCTACTCCTGAGAAAAAAAATCTCTCATTGGCTTGCTGAATGTTCAACATTCTTCACCAGTCACTTGTAAACTTGGAAAAGAATATAAACCAGAGTCAGAGACAGGTTGGCTGTGGTTTAATACAAGGTGGCGCTGTTTTAGTTAGAGCTGCAGTGTTGATTGTCTGTGGTACAGTACTAGCAAACTGATTAACATTATGGTGAATGATTTGACTAAATGTTGATATAAAATGTGCACGTCTAATGTGCATCTTAGTTTTGATTTCACAATAGTTTTTCCAATAGATTAAGGGTTAAAGAGAAGAATGTTTTGGGTTATTGCTTGCTTGATTGACAGGTGTCCAGCCATGTTTTCTGGCCCTTGCTCACTTAAACTCCACCAAGCGTGACTTCCCTTTGACTAAATTTGTTTTACTGGCTCCAGTATTAGCCAAAATGGCACAAATGTTAAGGCTTCATTAGTCTTACATAGCCAGACCTATCTCCACTGCAATGTCAGTGCTGGAGGAAGGTCTGGATCACATGCATTTTTACTCTTGTTAGGGAAAAAAACTCTCTGGCTTGTTTGCATTTCTTTAAACAATCACAATCATCCCGGATACAGCGACGGTGCTTCTGCAAAATAATGTCGGAGGCAACTTGTTTTGATGGAACATAAGTGTGGAGGTGAGCCATGTAAACATATTCTTTGTAGATCTTTACAATCATTCACAGAAAGAACAGAGCAGGCCTGCCTTATTGCACGATCCAAATCTTCAAAAGTTGTAATTTTCAGCGTGTAGGTTGATAACTCAGAGGTTGTTGCCGTTGTTGACGGCTGACTGCAGGCTGCCCGGAGACAGGAAGTGAGGCAGTTCACATAGTAAGCCAGACTAGCCCTTTAGAGACCTGTCTGCTCTTTACACTCATCCTGACAGCAGTGTCAGACAGATCACTGGTCTACAGCTGCGTGCTCACACTCCGATGCCCCGAGGAACGGCACTGAGGCAGCATATCTGGTGTCGCACTAAAAATTCCAGCATACCAGCCTTCCAGGAATCCTCGAAGATATATGGACGAGAACCACTTAGAGAGAATTAATGATTTGAATAATGGCTTGCTTTGCACTTTTGACCTTTAGTTGACAGCTGTGAGGAATGTGAGGTCAAATCGTTTTGCTGATCAGGTAAATAAGACATCAGTTAAAAAAAAAATTTAAAAAAAAGGCTCAGTGGCACAATAGCAAGTAAATGACAGACATCATACATTCATCTCAGGCCACAAACAACCCAGATGATGAACAGAACATCCGCTCAGTCCAATTTTGAGATTTTAATCTCACAATTTGCTGCTAATGTTGTTTTCTAAAAGGAGACATACAGCATGAGGTCAATGAATTCTGCTTAATAATGGGGTGATTCAATTTTGAGGACTAAATATGCTAACCATGGCTGCAGATGTTAGTGTTAAAGGAGCACCCCGCTGATTTTACACATGAAGCTTAGTTAACTGCAGTACTACTCAGCCTGTGAAAACAGTTGTATAATGTCTTCTGTGTTCGAGGAAGTTTTCCCAAGTTTGAAAAAAGAAAATAACCCTGGTGACATCATCAGAAGGCCCTGCAGCAGGTAGTAAAAGGATGTTTTACTATCATCGGCACACCAGTTACCTGCCATCACATGAAACACTGCATGAGGAGAGGCTGTAACATCACCTGTGACACCACCACCCTGTAGTAGACTGTTCGAGCAGGAAGTGGTTCAGGTGTCTCCGTGCTCGAAACACAAGGCTCAGTAAAAGTTTTTTTTTTTTGTTTTTTTGTTTTTTTTACCAGGACTGTTAATCTGATGAACTCTGCACGCCTCTAATCCCCAACTTGCCTCCCTTTAGCACCTAACTGATGTGATAAAACCAGAAAACAAACCATTTCTGAGGTTTCTGTGGTTTGCACTGATTTTGGATTTACACTGTCTTTTATTGTCTTCAATACAAAATGTGAAAAAGAAAATAAGTAACCTTGTTTAAACAGTAATCATTGCCTTGTCTAATGATTAGTTGGAACATACTCATACATAGAACTGAAGAGCATATTTTACTTTGCAGTAGATAATTAGTAGTTAGATAATAAGAGGAACAGTGATTTCCCACAGCTGCAGAAAGCAGCAAAGTGAGATCATCTATTATGGCAACAGACAGATCAAAAACGTGATTAGTGCTTTTTCCTCTAATGGCTAATTAATCTTAGTTTTCTATTTTAGGACCTGATGTTACAAGAAAGAAACAGCATGAAGGTATGTGTGATGATTAGCATAATTACTCTGCTGATAGCCACTAAACCACACAGCTGCTGGATGAGCCACTGATGGCGGAGCCTGAAAGATGTCAATTAAAAACACAAAAGTGTACAAAACACTATTTTAGGAGTGTAACAACTAATATACATATTGCTGTAATAAATGGTCCCCAAAATGAGTCCCCAAAGCCCAGTGTGGCATCTTCAGATTTCTTGAATAATCTGACCAATAGCCCATAACTCAAACAAATATATAACAAGAAAAGCAACAAATCCTATTTCAGAAGCTGGAGCCAAAAAATGGATAATAGTTGTTGATTATTTGTCTGTCAATTGACTAAGGGATGCAATCATACACAAGTCTGCTAAAAATGATCAATATTAATGTGCAACAATGGCCTCAAAAGGTAGAAACATCCATTTTGCCCAGAACAGTCAAATAAGTTCACAATATTTTATAAATAATTGTACTATAGCCTTTAAACTGCAGCCAAGACCATGGTGTTTATATTACATTGATATTCTGCCACAATATATCAATCTTCAGAAATGTATGTTTTGATCAGATGTCCTTTCTGCACAGTTAATTAGAAAATTTCTCATTTATCAAGCATACAATTACACAAGCTCCCAACAATTTACAAATGGCAATGAACCATAATAACAACATTAACATCAATCACACAATACACAAACTCCACTGTCATATGGAGGAGTGCGTGGAATTGCTGATGCGGCAATATCTAAAATGAGCAGTAATTTATAGCCCCAGGAACTGGAAAATGTTCTCACACACTTACTGATCTAATGCTCTGATGGTCTTTATTAAGCCCGCCTTGTGTGGGAGTTCTCATGAAAGAACATTTCATGTTAGAACGCTGTGCCCTTAAGGAAAACTTCGGAACATACTCATGTGCTTTTCTTCCAACACTATAATCAAAAGGATCAAGCCATTACGATGCTGCCAGTCATGCCTGTTTTGTTTCCGGCAAAAGTGAAACAGATGTTTGAGTCCTGCATCAGAAGAAATGTGTGAACAGTAAGGACTTTCAGGGTTAGATCAGTCTTTGGGTAATTTTGCAATTTGTCCTATTTACCCAGAGTCAAACAAACTTTTTTTTTGCATTTGCTGAATAATACAGCGAGGCCCCCCCCAGCATGTCAATATGGCATTTTCACTGATATCAGTGAGAGATATTGCAAAGGAAATAACAGTACATTTCTGGAATAATAGTTCTGAAATATCAGAGAGAAGAAGTCAGAAAGGACTACAATCTGCATTCGAGAGCTACATTCACTTTCACAATGTTCACATTAATTTGTCGGCAGAGTATTGAGAATGAAGAGGACATTAACCCTCTGCTGTGGGCAACATAGCGCAGATATTTAAATTTATATTTGTGGAGGCTGTAGCGGACTGGATTTTAAAACTTTGAAGCTCTGTGTAGATTCACGACTAACGCTGTGTGTAAGCACAAAGACAGAAATATGCAGACGCACTCTTTTCCTCAGATTTATAAAGCTGTGCGTACGTTACGTCGATTCTGTTTCATACATTTCAATCAATATGGAGCTGCGTGCACATGCACGAGCCTCACACACCACAGGTCTCATAAACGGATGTACAAACTTAAATCCAACAGCCCTTAAATATCAGTTTGCATATCGATACTTGCTGCTCCACCACTCATCAGACTTGTCAGTGAGAAATAAAGTAAGTGAAGTTTCACAGATTGTGTCACACCGGCGGCGATCGGCGAGGATCTCCAACGGTGCCGCGCTGTCATTTGGCACGATTTTTAGAGCGCCAGTACCACTTATTCATCATCTTTCTGCACTCCATCTTCACGGTAAAATCTCAATCACCATTATTATTATTTTTAAACATTGCATTACTATAAAGCCCCACTGCTGGTGTGTTTGTGCTGTGCAGGCCTATAAGTCTCATTGTGGCCATAAAGTGTTTACTAAGCTCCACTGTCATGTCAGAAGATAAGACAATATTTTCTATAACATAGCACTGTGGTTTTGATGCGCTCTGTGCATCCTCCCCGTGTTTTCCCCACACGCAGCGGATGTTCCTGGGCTGGATGTCGCCCACAACATGGTTAGGGGATGTAGTCCACGACATGTCGCCCGCGACATCCCCCTGCCATGTCGCGAATCCAGGCTTAACATGACCATCTTGCGCTGGACTAAACCCTGACAGCTTGTCAGGGTTGCTAACGTAGGATTGTACATTGGCTGTTCTTGGGAGGGGCTTAGCGCAGGGTCAATTACACAACTCTGTGGACTTGTCCACTTCACTGAACTCACTCCCCACCGCTAAGAGACAATGCTGGGAGGAGAACGGGCGGCAGCTCTGGAGGCTGCTGTAACAGCAGCAACAGAAAGTTTGCTTATCTGGCAGGAAATATGGGCGGTCTGGGATCAGCAAACCTTCTGTTAACCCTAACACTTTTCCCCTGCTGCTGAAAAAAAATCCTAGAGGAAAGACTGAACCGTTTATACAGGAAAAACAGTGACATTCTCCAAAACCCAAGCTATCACTTTAAGCAGGCCTGTGATAATAATAATATCACCATATGTTGCACAGATAACTGTTTCTAAGCGAAAAGAACGAGCACCAACCAAAGACATAAACAGATCAGAATACAGTACATCGGGGAAAGAGTACTGAAAATCACAAACACAGACAACAGCTGTGTATGATCATCTTTAAATGTCCCCAGTCATTGTAAACATCTTGTCTTTTTTGGTTATCATGCCATGTCCTGATGCTTTCCATAAATCGCTTTGTGATGAGGGAAAGTGATGATCTGTGTAACAAATGGAGGCCTTCATGATGATCCA
Organism: Heterobranchus longifilis; assembly: GCA_028570985.1. NCBI lineage: Eukaryota > Metazoa > Chordata > Actinopteri > Siluriformes > Clariidae > Heterobranchus > Heterobranchus longifilis. The sequence goes on from JAOVVB010082472.1 coordinate 5,491, forward strand.
CCATTGTCATACAAAATAATACAAAAGCCTCGAGAGACATGCAGACAAATAGTAAAAAGGCCAAAATAATTCTGTGTTTACTCTACTTCAATAGCTACTACAACAATTATTTGCTTTGATTTACTTGACAGCTGAAGAACTCAGAGGGTGATGACAATGGATGTCTGACAATGAATGAAAGTCCATTTCAGATAACAACCAGTCATTGATGATGATCCAGAAATGTACATGCTTGTAGTTTAAACTCAGTGCAGTTAATAATCTGGGAAAAACTCTCTGACAGGACGATCATATGTAACTCATCTATGATCTTTTTGAAAGTGGATTTGTGTTTATGAGACACACATATGGTTCCCATGCATTCTGCATTGCACTATGAAGCTACATAAATTCCATCATGCACCATGATTCCTTCACATGTCAGAGACAGTGTGTCTACCGTTCTGAGACTCGTAAGTGATTTCTCTGATAAAGGTGCCAAGCACGTCTATTTGTTTGGAAGGCAAACATGCAACAGACTTGCATTTGTGTTTTACAGGTTTACCATGAAAACAGCACAATAGTAAGGAACACGATCCGTCAAATTTAGCTGCATCACAGGCACAATTAGATGATATAGAGGAAATCAAATGGTTGATCAGCATTTTCACTATTCTTTAGTTTTAATAGACCAAACATTAATCTAGAAAATAACCAGCAGATTAATTGATGATGAAAATAATGGTTAGTTTCAGCCCTAACAGTAACTTTAAATAACTTATAACCTTGTTTGATGTGCAAGTCCACACTTCAGCTCCTCTGCCAGCCTCTACAACCTACAGTTACCCATAACACCCTTCTCTGTGTCTATCCCATAGACTGTTCATAAAGATGGATGACGTGTTGCGACACGTGATGCCATGGGGCTCAAAAATACTTTTTTCCCCCATAGACTTACATGACGAAAGAGACGTCTATAAATCACAACCCCTGCAAAATGACTCTTTTCACTATCAGGGTTAGATCTGTTTGGTTTGATAACATTTGGAAAGTCTAGAAGAGCCACAAGATTTAATTATTTAATCCCCACTCAAGTTAGCCGGAGTGCTAAACCAGATGTAGCCAGCTCCGTCGGCGGAGGTCTCGAGTGCGCCTGCTCTATGGGCCACATAACACGGAAGCAGTGCAGTTGAACTTTTTTGGCTTCCTGCTCCACTGAGCAGCTTTCATATGAATGCAGCTCCACCGCGATCACTCTATCCAGGTTTTATTATACATCCATCGTCTCCACTTCCTCCCACTGTACAAAATATCTCAGGTACGGGCGCCGCAATGTTGGAATTTTTGCAACCAGAGTCTGCGCAGTAGCGACCGGGAGGCATCGAAGTCCCGTCCGTACACCCACCCAACCAATTGTGAATCAATAACAACTGTCAATCATGACGTTTCACTCCGCTAACACGGAGGAGGCGGGACTTGTGACCTATACTGCAGCCAGCCACCAGGGGGGCGATCCAGATGTCTTGGCTTCACTTATGGGGAGCTCTCAGGCTGTTCATCTTTATATAAAGTCTGTGTGTATCCAAAGAGAGGTTAATGTGAATCTTTGCAGTAGAATTCCCACCAACAGATTATGTGCACCACCTCAAAAATGACACGACATGTCGGGTCCGGGTCCCATCCCTGCTCTACATCCCAAAGTGAATGAAAGAACATAATTACTTTGGGATAAATAGTTTAAACACGACACAACCTGATAATGTAGCTACAACACATCCAGTTAGTGTGCTATCAATGTGTGAGACCCAACGCTAAACTCTATATCAATTGCTTTGCCAGAGGCAACTATGGTGAAACAGCCATACACCTTAACGCAGCATTCAGTAAACCCACCGAAAGGTGCTCTGCCCTCAACAGCTGTATACTGCACTCAAACACACACACACATATGATAGGCTAATGCAAACAAGACCTATATACACTAACCAAAACAAACAAAAAGCACCAATCAGTGTGTACTCTGGCAGCGTTGTTACATACTAGTTTTTGGATGAGGTCCACTATAAAAGGCTCTTTTTCACACACTGTAAACTGTATAGCTGTTGGCTACATGCAGCATCGGTCCAATCACTTCTCAGTAACCACAGCATATAAATCACAGACTGTGCCCACCTAATTAGACTCAAGAAAATAATACTGTCTCACCATGCTGTCATACATTCTTTGAGGAAAAAAATCCCTTTGACAGCACTGACAACGAATCCTTGAAATGTTCAACAGATGGAGCGATTTAAAACCAGAAACACTTTACATACGAGGAAGAAAGAAAGCATGTTCTGGATTTTCCTGAGTGAAAAACCTCAAACATTCACATATTCTCATTCCAGAGGGATGATGCTTCAGTGTGAACATGAACACACTCGGAGCAGGATTTTCTTTGGAACTGACTTTTGAGTTGCGGAGCAGAGTGAGGCCAAAAAGGAAAGCCGTACGCTCCACTACAGTTCACATTCAGAACTCCCAAAGCATCAAGCTTTGGACACACCTCTCTTGATTGTGCGGACTACTTTTGCCTCAGACATCAGTGGAGTATGTAAGGAGCTTACAGACTTTATGTCAGACTGTTAGAGTAGGTACCACAGCTCAGGTCCACCATGAGCCAACAACAGAGAATGGCATGAGGCCAGAATAAAGCCAGTCTACGCTTTCTCTATTTTTGTAATACTCTAGAGTTTCTGTGATTATCAGGCTTGGCTGATGCCCAGCTCTGACTCGGACCATGGTGAAAATACATTGTAAACTGGTCACAGTGTAAATTACCAAATTACATTTTAGTTTTAGTTTTATACATGTGTTGCGTGTCATTAACTGAATATGGAACTTTTGGACTGCCACGTTATCTGGCCATGGCCAAAATATGATGTCGTTTTTTGATCATGTGATATTTAATATACCAATTTTTCAGTTAGATGACCTTGCACTTTTTTATTTTTTTTTAATTTGCACAATACAGCAATTGATTAATAAATTCTATTGATTTTTCAGCATTAATTACGAGAACTGCAGGCACTACATGCAGATTAACAATCCTCCCTCCACACTGCCAGTGCCCAGGACTCCCAGCCAGCAAAAGTCTGCTGGACAATGCAAAATTTGTGCCATCCAGCTGACTTTTGCTGGCAGGAAAGCGGGGAGCTCTGTGTGCTGTAATGGATCTAAAACTAAAATATAATCTGGTAATTTAAATGGTGACCTAAATGTATTTGAGCTGATTGCTGACTGATTGGTTAAGTCTTTGTTTTGACCCTTTTGTCGAAGGCAAAACCAGAGGAAAACCTGGCAGCTTGACTGGCTTTATTCTCACGGAGGGAGGCCGGGCGCCGATCATCTGCATGTCCCACCTGTGCTGCAGTGACACAGAGCCAGTTGAAAATCTGCAAATTTTCCCGTTAAGATTGAAAGCAAAGCCTTATGGCATGAACCAGAATATTCATAGAGACAACAACCATTCATGCTCCCATTCACACCTACGGGCAATTTAGAGTCACCAATTAACCTAACCTGCATGTGTTTGGCCTGTGGGAGGAAGCCGGAGAACCCGGAGGGGAGAACATGCAAGCTCCACACAGAACGGCCCCAAACCGGATTCAAACTCAGAACCCTCTTGCTGTGAGAGTGCCGTGCCACCCACTGTTCCTCCAGTGTGATCAGTAATAGCTGAGGTGAGGCAGTCAGTCAGCGAGGGTCAGACCTGGCAAGGAACACTGAGGGTCACTGACACAAGACAACACTCAACTCACCTCTGACTGGCTCTGAGTCCCTCCGGGACAGAGCTGATCAGAGGGGCCCCGTTTCCTTCTTAAACACAGACAGGCACGTTTCTACTGTTTCTACTTTAACCTACACACTGTGCACTGAGAGAACGAAGCTCCAGGTGTTTATTAATTCATGGTATAGAGCAGTCTGAGCAAAAGTTATTGCAAACTGTGAGACTGCAGGTTGTTGAGTTAAAGAGAGGATGATTTAGGACTTTGGAGAGGTTAAAGAGCACAGGTGCAGTGTGATATATACCATAGTTGGACTGTCTATTATCTGATCCATGTCCGCTGAATATAGGCTAGTACAGCATGTTTTACATTTAAGTAGCAAAGCCTCTTCAATCCTACCAATACTGTCAGTTCTGAAAATATTACAACCTGCATTGAGCCTTTTGCTACTGTCAGAGCCACAGTCAAAGCCAAGACCCTGCATCTAATCCTAATTTTAAGAAATGATTAAAGATAAATAACTTACAATAAATCAAATGACTACGTGTTATTAGGACTGGGCAATATATTGATTTTTTTGCACAATGTGTGAAACATTTGTAAAAATCTGCTAAATCAAGTTATTATATAATATGCACAAAAAGGTTACTTTAATTATTTTTTTTAAACTGCACTAATCTGAGCTCAGGTTGTGTTTCTTGACCAGTTAAGTTTTTCTTTTACTGCACATGTTCGAAATAAAGCCTTCATTCATTCATTCATTCATTCATTCATTCATTCATTCATTCATCATCTCTTGTTACGAGAGATGAAGACTGATCAGTGTGTGGAAACTGCAGCTCTGTTGAATCTGTCCCTACCTGCAGCTTACAGTAGCTAGCAGCTGTCTGCAGATATCAGGCCAATGTCTTTGTCAAGAAACAAACAGCAGGAGCAGATGAGTTGGTGTGCAGACATTTCTGCTCCTTCTCTGTTGAAACAGATTATTAAAGTGGATGTCTGTGATCCATTTTTTTTTTTTTTAATATGCTGTGATGTTAGCCTTGCAGGTGGTACAAGACAAGTTATAGCTAAACTATACCTTTTCATAATTATGAATCTTGAAAAAAGGGGGAAATGTTTTTTTTTTTACATATTACAAGTTGCTTGTAGTGATGAACGCACAGAAAATTATCAGTTGAATATCAGCTCTATGGTGCTTTTGAGCCTCCTTTAACTCAAAGTGTTTATGTCACATTCAAGTCTTCAGCTGTTCACAGCAAACAAGTTCAGATAAACACTGATATGCACAAAGTTAGCAACTAGCTAATAAAGAAAGAGTAACATCTAACAGTCAGGAATTGGTGAAGACCAGAGATAAATGACAGAAACAGAAACATGACTCAGAAAGAATTATATTTTGCTCTGTGTCTGCTGAATGTGTGAATGGGTAATGGTTTGTTAACACATTAGTGACAACTTTGCAAATCAGTAATATGTCAGAAGTGCAAGTAACTTCTGGCCCACTTCCTACAACTTCTAAGAGGGCATTCCTTTGTCTGTGGAGACCCAGTGGTTTTTGGTGGCTTGTTACCGCAGTGATAACCACAGCGACATGCTAAGACATCCTCCCTCCAATCTAAAACAAACTCTGCCCGTCCACCACTGCCTCCTGGTCTGGCCGACCTCCAGCAGCAGTAATCATGGGGAAACGGAGCCGGCTGCCACGCCGTCCTGTGGTGGGATCACATTACTCTAATAGTCTGAGACGGACCAACAGATAGCTCAATTACTGTGCTGGTACAATTACTGGCCTCTGCTGTGGTAGACGAGCTAGCCCAAATAGGCAGAAGATTAAAGACTTCCACCTGCCCTGGTGGAAAACGAGGGGGGGAATCACCGGGCCAGATAAGTAGGAAATGAGAGATGGAAAGTTGGAGTGAACACAGGAAACATAATAAGCTCTGTGTTCCTAAACATCTCAATCAGTCAGTCATCAACAAAGCTTTGAGTGATGAGCACACCTACTGCCACCCTAAGCTTTAACTGAACAGCAGATTGTGAAATGCTCACAGATGCAGCGCCCTAATGGAAATACCTTCTGTCAGTATACAGCGTCAGACTGCTGACTTCATGAGGGCTATCAGAGAGCAGGAGATCCGATGTTGGGATATTATTTCAAGAGGTGTCCCTTACAGAGGATAAAGTGAGCTTATGTAAAATCTCTGTTTTGTGTGAAGACAGGCCTGTTAACTGGGCCTGGTATAGCCCAACGCAGGACACAGAGGAATTAAGTAGACTGAATGGATATAACAGCTTTGCTGTTAGCCCGTGTGTAACAAGGCCCGGCCACGGGCTCAGAACACAGTAGATACGGGCCCTTGTCTTGAAAACCTCCAACATTACCTCATGTGTAAAAGCAGGAAATATGTGCACTCTGGAGGGAGGAATTACAGTGCCACGAGGAGTGTGTTTCGGAGGAATGATGTTAGAAAGTAAGTGCTTGAGGAACAGCAGGGATCTGGACACAGATTGAAACCAGAGTTGTAGCAGTAGCAAGTAAAAGACATTCAACATGTACACTAGAACACATTCTTTATAATGTGAATTTCTGGAAACAATTTGTTTCCCACTGATAATATGGGCATATATCCCTACAGTATATTCCTATTTTTGTTTGCTTTCTAGTAAGGCTGCACGATATGAGGAAAATATGCGATAACGTTGTTGAATATTGCGATAACGATATTACTTGCAATAAATAAATTGTCATATAAGTTCTTCCTTTCTGCTGCTTTCAGTATTCTGCTAAAATACAACAAATTGCTGCTTGTTGAATTAAAAAAATGAAAGGAAGTTATTTCGGACATTATTTTATTGAACAAATTGAACATTGAACTGAACACAAAAGACACCATTTAAAAAAAAAGAATGACAGTTACATCTCTCTTTCAACTAACTCAATCCCTGAGTATCTTTAGCGATATGTCACAGTCTTTCCCGATGTGTTTATTGCGTAAGTTGATATTGCGATGACGATAAAAAACGATATATTGTGCAGCCCTACTTTCTAGGCTAAATGAATCTTAAAGCAGCTTTGTTCCTCAGTGGATGGACAGTAAAGCCTGCAGGACTGGTGCTCTGCCTCCTTGTATTCAGAGTGGTTGTGCAGAGCGACTAATCACTCAGTCCTGGAGGGTTGAGAAAACATAAAAACTTCCTGTGCCGTTTTTCTCTCGCTTAACTGCCGTTGTAATCTCTTCAAAGAGGGTCTTAAGAACACTGGAGCCGGTCATCAGCAAAGCAAATTAAACATTATGGTGACATAACTTAGAGGAGGAAGAGTCCCTGCCTGGTGCTTAAAGCACAAAGTAGCTTTACCTCTGCACAACGCCATGACTCTTCCTCTAACGCCACCAGAACTTTGACATTTTCACTTGTCCAGTAAACTGTGATAGATTACCGCATTTCACAACATTTTCTACAGACGTTCATAGGTTCCAGATAATGTATCCTGAGGACTTTGATGATCCGCTGACTGCAGCACCATCGTCAGGTCATAATCATCATTTGTCTCCAATACTTTGGTTTATGATTAAATACCTCAAAAACTAATGACATTCCCATCAGCCTCAGCTGTACCTTGTGTTTAGAGCTAGTAGGAAAATGTTAGCATGCTAACACACTAAACTAAGATGGTTAACATGATACACATTGTGTGTTAGCATGCTGTAGCATTTTAGCTCAATGTGTCTAGTACAGCCTCACAGAGCTGCTAGTCATTTTATATGTGGTTTAGAGCACCACAAATAAAATGCCTTTGGCCTACATTGTATTGGGTGGAGGTAGAAGTCTAGCCATAACTAGACACCACAAGGGGAGGTCACCCCTTAGGTTTTCTAATCTTATTTAGTATTATTAGGTCATTAAAGGCCCTATGAAGACTTTCTGACTGGTTATGAAACAGTCTCAATTTACTACCTATGTCTCTATTTGACCTACATAAGCAAACGACCCATCAGCGACAATAGTTCGGTATTTCTAGATAGTTATTCAATATACATGTTCCCGGGTTGGGAGCAGACGACAGAGGTGTCTGTGTTTACATCATGGATGCAGTAATCCAGGCTCACAGAACTTTATTTTTCAAGTTATATCTTGTGGTGATGGCTGATACTGGGGCAAGACTAGCAAAAAGGAAAAAGAAAGAATTGAACGAAAAAAAACAGAAAAACTAAAAGGGAAAGTGATCGAGCACGGGTGAAAACGTGAGTCAACATTGGTCGCTAACGGGATCTGAAAGGATTAAAAACCGATGTTTCCTCCTAGACAGGTATGTATTATGTCTATTTTATTTATGAAATGCATTGCGAGACGTGGTTGTACATCAATATAT
>JAOVVB010082490.1:0-13610 GCA_028570985.1 Heterobranchus longifilis
GCAGGAGTTTCTGGTCTACTGCTGCCTTGATCGGTTAGCCTTTTTGTTAGTTTTGTTAACCTAACCCTTTTATAACACAAAAGTCACATAATACCACAAACAAATTAACCGATCGAGGCAGTAGTAGACCAGCAACTCCTGTGTTCTGTGAGGTAAAATTACTGTTTTTGTCAATGGAGTCTGGTGGCTTTGTCAAGCACATAGAATGGCTTTAGTTCCCCCTGTGTAAACTTAAACAGGGCCGTCTGACGGCAAGGTAAAGTGGCGAAACTATTCTAAATATAGCGTATACTATGTTGTTGTTTTTTAGGTGGCTAAAAAACATTTGGCCCGTCCACAGCAGCACATTGCTTAGCTTCCATGTCTGTCCTCCTGTCTGCTTCTCCATCTACTGTAGGTAATACGATACTACTTTATTGTCAGTTTACCCCGAAATCCATTCATTCACCCATCCATTAGGCAGTTCTGTTCAAGAAAGTTACACAAACAGTTACCACATAGGACAGCTGCACATGTACAAAAACACCTAAAACAAAAACATCAAACAGGAATGACAAGTGCATCACATATCATCCTCTGGATTCAATCAGTGACTATAGATAAGTACCTCATACAACCCCACTTAAATAAACCCAAACCTTTAAGCTTTCAAACATGTTTTCTCAGTATCTCCTGTAAAGTTTCAGAATGTGCCCTGCTGTAACACGGCATTGATGGATGGGTCTTTTACCCCCAACACCACCGCAGTATGCTTACCCCCGAGGGCAAGTCAAACCTCGCACTTCCCCACCCTCTAAAACTCAAGTCTTGCCCTCAGGGCTCCTGACTGTGTCTCAGACCAGGACGGCAAAAGAGGCGAGGTGTGTCTGCGTGTCTGTGCGGTGGGGGGGGGCAGGGGTCCACGGGGCCCTTGGTTTAAGAGTCTGGCCACTTTCCAAGAGTTGAATACATCACTGGAAATTCACAATGGGGTGAAACGTACACTGTGACTGTGACTGTGACAAATGACTCCTTGATAAACTGAGTGGAGAGCTGAGCTGATGGCAGACGATTTTTCAAAGGATATAGAAAAGGGTGGATGTGTGTTTGTGAATAGTGTTTGAACTGTGTCAGGAGAAAAAAGCCATCAGGACGTGTTGGCTCACACGAGGTGTGTATTTGCCTCCACTTCCTGCTCCTTACCTTTCCACGCGCCTTTTTTTTTTTTCTTTTTTTTCTTCCTGCCACCGCTCAGGTATTCGGACACATTCCGGCCGTGCATACCGCCGCTCAGCCCATACAGCGAGGCAGTGCTATTGGGTTACCGCAGCGTCACCCAATAGGTCTGATCTGGACTCAAAAGCTGCATAGTTATAAGATTGGCTTCCTTATTAAGCCGAGGAGGCAGAGAAGTCTGCACCTCGTATACATTTTTTCCAGGTTAAAATGGCAGAGCCAAAACTTTTCACCTACCTGCAAATTAAATGCTTAAATTGTTTTTTCAGTGAAACCAGAGAGCTGGATGATTTCCTTCCAAATAACCGCCCCCCCATACACACACACACACACACAAAAGTTGGCCCACTAAACGTGCAAGACATAGGAGTAGAAGCCAGAGCCCTCCCAGGGGTTATTAAATGCATTTGAACGCTCATCACATACTAACAAGCCATGACGGATAGTTTCCTGGACTTTTATTACGAAGGTGGGATCATACTTCTGGAGGAGGGTGGTTTGTCATTCGTCTTGGACTATTGAAGTAGTTTGTTCTGGCCAGATATTTCCATCTAGGACCTGGTAGTAAAGCTGCACCGATATGGGATTTTTGAGGCCGAGACGATAGCAACTTTAGAGGAGAAAATTAATTTCATTTTGAGCTGGAATGAAATAGACTTTTTATTGCTTGTGCACTGATTTTGCACCGATATGACTATGCAAAGTTACTCAGGAGGCTGCTTTCTTAAACAAATAATTCCATTAATTAATATTTTACATTATTATACATTATACATACAATGTGTTACATTGTCAACCAATTCTAGAAATGAACATTGAGAAAATAAAAATAAAATAAATAGCTAAATGAACATCAGTACTGTATGTTCAGTACTGACACCATTTCTAAATCACCCCAGTTTTCTGCATTATACTTTCTGTAAAGTTTTCATATCGGCACATATCGGACAACATATATGCCGATACCGATTGATATCGATACCTCCGTGATAGGCCAATATAAATCGGTCTACTTGGTAGTAAATAATAAGCTTGAAACAAAGAAAAAAGGAAGCATAAAGAAGAGAAGTATAACCCATCCTGCTGTTTCATAAAGCTTTTGATATAATTGTTTATCTCTTGTGTGTGGCTTCATGAAATTCAGCCTCTGAATGTCCTTCCTGTAACAATTTGTAGCTGCTGCGGCACGCCTTTTGTAGTTTTTGTTGTATTTATTCTCCAGTTGAATGGTGCATTGTTTGTCAGAAAGAGGAAAACGAGGCCACACACACACCACACACATGCACGCACGCACGCACGCACAGATGCGTGCACCTCCTCCCAACTGGAGTTCAGTGTGTGTGTGTGTGTGTGTGTGTGTGTGTGTGTTTTGTTTGTGTCAGTTAAGGATTTCTGTCACTCGCAAAGAAATGGTCCCTTACCCCTCCCTCACCCCATCTCTAAGTCCTGACTTCATTTTATCTCTGCTCCCCCTCAGTGAGTCCAAATAGCCATAAGCTCAGTGGCTAAAGACACACACACACACACACACACACACACATACACACACACACACAGTGAAGTCGCCTGGGTGAATAGTCACAGCTTGTGGGGAATGCCTCAGCAGACAATAGCCATGTATTCTTACTTGCGTCTCCCACCATCCAACTGAAGCCCTGCAGGACTCTGAGATCTAGTCTGGTCCCCTTTAGCTCAAAGTGTCCCAGTCTGACTTATATTCCTCTTGTGAAAAAGATCAGCTAAATGCTGCTGACATTGTTTCAGAAACACCTTTGGAATTTCAATCTGAATTGGGTGGATGTAGCACCAAAGTAAAGTAGACATAAAACCTTGTTCGGTTATTACAGATATTTGTTTTTATCCAAAAAAACAAGCATGGACCAACTATTAATGATCAGAAGACGTAGAAGACTTTACATAAAAGACTCCATCCTCTCTTTCCAACCTATTGAATATGGCATGCCCACTTTGCACTTTAGGTCAAGGAAAAACAGCTGTTTTTGGTTCCAGCTAGGAACCAAGATTTTGGTTTCCAAACCAATTTATTTTTGGTTGAAATCAAAGCATTGGAGAAATGTAAATATTAGCCTGATGGAGGCGCTGGAGGAAAAAATCAGGGGATCACCAGAATCATTAGGATTCGTCCTCTGGGTACTACAAAAAAAACTACAAAAGAGGAAAAGTTGAAACAGTCGGTATGAAAATACAAATCAGGATGACAGCATTGCAAACATTGACAGTTACAGTGCATTGTGTGCTCTGTGAAGGGGCAGTACAGGGCTTTTCTTTTTCTGTGGCAGTGTTTTCTCTGTGGTGGCCCACTGCTGCTGAGTGATACACTGACGTGTGTGTGAGAGCGGGGGAATGTTGTAGCTCTGTACTTGTGGGTCCGGGTTTGCCCACTCAGCTCTGTCAAATCTTTGATGTCTGGGGATGAAAGGATGTAGACTTCCCATCTTGTCTTTCGTCTACAAGGACAGCCTGTGTACATTTAAGTGTCCTCCACACCCATTGCATTTCTCCTTGGACCAGGTCATAAAAGTTAACTTGCAAGGGACAGAAAGAGGGACAAGTAAAGAGAGCAGGTATTCAGATGGCCAGACTTGTACGCCCCGCCCAGACTTTAAGAGGTAGCATTGTGTCTAAATGACACAATCCTTTAGGACGCTTCCTGTTTGTTTTTTTTCACTGCATCCTTGTAAGTTTTTGGTGATGTTTGGTTTGTTTTGTTCAGTTTTACTGTATGTGCAGTTGTCCTAGAAGACTCAAGTCTTTCACTGCAACGGGTGGTATTACAGCATATGAACAAAATCTGCATGTGTGTCTACAGTCACAAAGTATTCGGACAGTGACACATTTTTCGTTGCATTGGCTCATTTGATTCTAAATTAAACTGACTACGAGATTAAAATGCGAGCTCTGTATTTGAATGCATCTTCATCCACATAAACAGTGTAGGAATAGAGTCCCCCAATTTCAGGGAACAGAAAATAATTGGACATGAACTGGAATGAAGTACAGTTGCACCGATTGATATCATACATCTGAGTTTTTTACTAGTCAAATGTAATTTGTGCCTTTTGTGTATTTTTAAGGTGTAGCATGTGTGTGACGTGAACATGAAGTAGCAGTAACGTTAAAGCTGTGATCGTAGCAGTGCGATGTGTGTACAGTTTAGGCTTTCTGTCGGTGAATAAATGCTACAACCCCTCAGGATCCAAGCCATGTTCCCGTGTCTTGCTTGCTACCTGATGATTAAAGTGAAAGAGGTTAGCCCCGAAGTTAGCGACAACTTTGGCCCAGGCTCACTAACTTATGGTGGACTTACCTTTTAAGGTGGACCAGCTATTCTCGTTTTAGTGGCAAGCTGCTCCTCCTGAGTTATGCTCAGCCTCCCCCCAAGTGTGTCAATGTTTTATTATGAACATACAATTGAATTTTAATTTTCCATGAAAGAAAAGTTACAAAAACGTTTGTCTATGCTGTCAATTATAGTTCTTAGAAATAAAGCCAATCAGAATCAGCAAGTCAGACTTTTAAAAGATCGGAAATCGGAATCAGCCAACAAAATTTGCAATCGGTGCAACAGAATAGAATGAAGTCAACATTTTCAATATTTAGTCGCAAATCATGCAGTGCACGACCCAGGCTATCTCCGGTCTGCCAGGCCTAGACTGAAGCCAGCTTCACTTCTTGTGGAAATGCTTCAGGTGCTTTTTGCTTTCCGTCTGGTCTTGAGTAAAGAAAACACATGCTCAGCTGGATTGAGGGCAGGTGATTGACCTTGGCCTGTCGAGGCCAGCAGAGGACTCTTCACTGTTCGCTCATAAAAAAAAAAAACATTTCTTGTCTACATGTTTGTTTTTCATTGTTCTGCTACGTTGTTGACCCAGTATGAATGTGAACACCCATGGGGGTCAATATCATTTTAGGAAGTATAGAAATTATATTGGAATTGAGAAATATCCCTTCCTTAAATCCTTGCAAAGAAAAAGCGTTGCCATCTGTAGCCATTCAGCGACATGATTAATGCAAATCAATGATGAAGGAAATCCCTGTACATCTGTTTAAATGATTGAGGGCCATAGTAATCCAGTTACTCTGTTATATGTCTAGAAGATGACAAATTCTCCTCCTACACTGTCAGCTGTATTTTTCCTTCCTTCGTGAAAGTGTTACAGATGTGAAGTAAATCACATGTGGTTTGAAAACACCTCTATGTTTTCCCTCTCCCAAATCATTTCGACATGTTTTATCCATCACCGACACTCGATTCTGCGACTCCCCCGCTTTTGAGTTTGTGCAGCAGAATAAAGAGTCATTATTTGCTGCAGTTTTTCCTTCTGAAAGGAAATAGGAGGCGTTTGCGATGACTAATAATACCGTCTGATATTCTCATTTTACGACAAATAACCCTTTTCTACCAAATTAGGTCTGGTTCTTGAACCGGTTCCGTTTAGGATTCTTGAAACCTTGGTGCTATCTTTAAACCAGCCCACATTTCCACCAGGTTTGAGCGGAACCTTTGTAATCAAGGATCGGTCATCAATGGAGGGCGTTGCACAACGGAAGTAAACAGTAGTAAGACACTGGATCGCATTGATTACCTGTAAGCGTTTGTTTGGTTATTACAGATATTTGTTGTTATCCAAAAAACAAGCATGGACCAGCTATTAATGACAAGAAGACTCCATCCTCTCTTTACAACTGTAGAATATGCCATGCCCACTTCAGTTTAGGGTTGGGCATCGTTTGAATTTTATCACTTCCGATTTTGTGTCCCGATTCTGGTTCTTATCAATTCCCAGTTTCAATTCCAATAAGGCAAAAAGAGGTCATATGTTTAGAAAACAACAATATCTTTATTCTTTTCAGAGCTTAGCTTGACTTTTATTGTTTCAGTAAAATAAGTCAATTTAAAGTTAGTTGGTTTCCGTTTGAATCGGTTCTCATTTTTTAACAGGTACCCAGTTCTTGGCAATTTGCTATCGGTTCTAATCGGTTCTTGGTTTTTGGTTTCCAACCCTACTTCAATTCGCACTTTAAAACCTGCGATTTTTAGTTCTAGCTGGGGAACCAACTTTTTGGATTCTGAACCAATTTATTTGTAGTCGAAATGCTCCGAACGTTTCAAAATTAGTTGCATGAACCAGAATGGAACCAGTTCCATATTGGTGGAAAAGAAGTATCAGGAACATTTTAAACCTACTTTTATTTAGTACTTTAGGGACCTGGTCTGGGCCGGACTTGGCACAGTTTGAGGGATGTGATGTGTAGTATTGACTGTAACACTGTTGATGTGCCACTGTTTCCAGCCATTTCTGTCAAAGAAATAAATACAGTTGTTTGTTGAAAGGGCAAATGGATTTCTGGCTGACAATTGAACTGAGTCAGACTGTCTTGTTTCCAGGAGGCTGTAGGTGGTAGAAAGCTCCACCCTCTCTGACTGACCACACAAAACCACAGCCCCGAGGCGATACTTTTGGTGCGCCTGCCTGCCGTTCCTCTTTCACATGCAGTATTTTGGTATTGCAAAGCCTGAACCAACATGATTGGAATGCTTTTTTTTCTTCTTTTGTCCCCTTTTTTTTGTAGAGAGTCTCTTTTGTTCTAATGGGATAATTTGAGTCGGAATGTTTTCACTTTGGGGTTTGTAGCTGGGGGTGGGGGGGCTCTGAGTGAGGATTGAAAAGATGGACATTGCAGAAAGAACTTTGTTGGCCAGAGTTGGTCTGTCTCCCTCAGTTTGTTGTTTTATTCAGTCCGGTCCCTATTTCTTTCTTTGCTTCATTAAGGAGATTTGGGCCATTTTTCTTGACTGTTTACATCTCTTTTGACACAGCATCTAAACAATTTCCATCCTTTCCAGTGTGACTCACTTACTGTTGGCGGAACACTAATTTCACACACAAAGGTCAGTTTATTAGTCATGGCTAATACTCATTAGCCTGTAACAAAAACATCAAGTTTGAGAAAACTTTTATATAATTTGATATAATTTATAACTGTTATAAATATAGGATTGTTTTTCTGAGAACAGGAAGTCTAATAGTACGTGTCCACATGGGCGTTTTTGGACTTCCCAGCATTGGATCCTTAATGGGCGTGCCTGTATCCTGACACAGCAATTGTCAATTTCTCTCCCTTGACAAATGACCAACAAAGAAAGCATACAGCCTACATTATCCTACATCCATGCAACACTTTGCTGCACCTGACTGGACAAATTCTTTCACTCATGGGCTGTTTGCTCCCAGACCGACAGGCGGCTCGTTTCTCTTAAATTTTGAAAATAGAAATGTGTTTCTGAAAACATTTTAGACGAGAAATAAGCCATGCAATTGCTGAATTCGTCTTAAAAGATTTCTGTGAGTTTCTAGAGGCGACGAGTCACGCTGGATGCAAATGAGGAGCGGGCGCGTCTCTTGAAACTTGCTGCAGCGCTACCAGAATGCATTGCATGGCTGCTTACATAGACAATGAATGGGAAGTGTTGAAATGACAGTCCCTGTGGACACTTACCATACAGCTCGCAATAGTGTGTTGTGGTGGCTTTGTTCTGTCTGCTGGCTTGACAGGGGTATGATTAAGGGAAGGTGAGTCCTATTATAACTAAAGAGAATGTAAGCTTCTACATTAGCTGAAAGAATAAAACACAAATCATAGGAACATTTTCTGTTTCGGTTCTCCACGTGCTCCCAAATGTCTGAAATTTGAGTATAGTATATACAGTTGCCTGATATTATCTTTTACACACAGTCTACAAGGCATGAGAGGTAAATACCTTTACCACTGAATTAAAGGAATTAAAGGGAAACGCCAGCTAAATTAAGAATTCCAGTATGTTATTTCCGTGGCCTAAGGAAGTTCAATCAATATTTGTGAACATGAGCTACTCATGAGCCAGAAACCAGAGAAGTAAGTCTCAAACGTGTGATGTCATCAAGTATAAAGTCTGGAGCTGCTCCACAGACAATGAATGGGAGACTGATTTTGTGGACCCACAGAATATTTGTTTTCTGTTTGAGCTTTATCCTATTTAATGTTGTGAAAACAGAAAATGGACACATATACCCAGAACATTCCCCTGGGTTCTCTCAGTGTCATCTATAACATATTTTCCAAGCAGTTCCACACTTCATACTTGGTGACATCACAAATTTGAGTTTTAGGACTCTAGTTTTTGGATTTGGGAGGGCGTTGTTCATGTTTACCAATATTTTTGGACTGTTTTAGACCATAAGAATAACATGACTAAATGAGCCCAGGAGGTTTTGCAAACTAATGTGAAAATATCTTTAATTGTACCACACTCTTGCAACAGCTGTCATTATCGTTATAGCAAAGACAATTTATTTCATTGCAATTATGAATACACAAATCATAGAGTGATGTTTCTTTAACATTGCCTTGTGGTTGTTGTCATCTTTAAGTTAACATTGAAGTGTAATGAAAACATCAGCTCAGTGCTGTGGAGGTGCTAAGAGCACATTTATCTGCTGTCCTCATCTATAACCCTGGTTCTTGTGGCTTGGGATAGTCTGCTGTGTGCTGATAATGAGTCAGCAGTATTCTGGGGTTTTATTACCACTGCCTTTGCATGCTTGTATTGTCTTGTCTTGCACAAGGGCTTTCATCGGCAAACAGTTTCTTTGCTTACAGTAGATTATGGAGATGAAGTTCCACTGAGCATACAAAGAATGAATTTCCTCTTTTATATCCCCTGATCTTCCTCCACAACTCGCTTTAAAACAGATCTGCTGAAGTAAGAGAACAATATCCCTTTTATGGAACATTTGTGTGTTGGGCATGCTTGTTAATATGTATGCTGAATGCTTTGTGCACCTCGGGGCTCTGTGCTGAACCGCTTGCCATTGCATGTGTTTCTGAACTTTTTCCCAAAAGAAAGTGAGTCACGGTCTGTGACTCTCATGTGGCATTGCATTCAAAGGACCCCAGTCAATGACCTTTGCTTTTCAAAAACAAAATATTTATGAGAAACGGATGGTTACCCCTATGACGAATGCTAATACATAAGAGGCACAAAATCATTAGGGCTGGACTCGAATATTTGACTAGTAGGATATTCGTTCGTTGGGTAGGTATTCGGTTTTCAATTTTAGGATTTGGATATTCTTTTCTTTGTTTCAATGCTGTAAAATAATGGAATCCTTAAAAAGGACTGCCTTCAGTTAAACCAAAAGACACATGTTGCAGCACAGTTTCCATTTCAGCTCAGAGTGAGAGTCTGTTGCTGTTATAGAGCATCTTTGTTTTCACTGAGGGCAGGGCTACACACAGAGAGAAAAGTGCAGTTGATAGTCCGCTAAGTTGTTGCTCTTGCTACCAATAATAGCTGCTCTGTTTTAACAACATTGGCTGCGCAAATGTGCGTGCAGGCTGAAAGTCACTGTGGCGTTTTGTCGTGATTAAGCTATGCGCAGTAGCAAGTCCGCTAGCTGCTAGGCTAATAATAAATACTGCAGCACTATCCCATCCATCTCTGCCGAGAACGGAGAAATGTCTGGCTGATTTGAGTTATAACCAACCAGTCTGATGTGTGTGGAGGTCTGTATTGTACTGTAGCCACCTGGTGTCATTTTCAGCTGATTTAATGAAGGACAACACGGTGAACGGCCATGTTAATGGCACTGCGCAGGCTGTGGGCCCCCCAAACATTTTTTTGTTTGTTTGAAATATGGCTTAAATTGCCATCTTAATCATTACACACGACCCTGCAAAGGTCATTAGGAGGTGTGTGTGCATGTGTGCATGCGTGCGTGTGTGTGAATCTGCTTTATTTTATGGCCTATTAATTCTCAGATTGATAAATTGAATCATTTCAAATGAATATCAGCTGATAATGATTCCATGTATGTGTGTGTGTGTTCTTTCTCAAACACACTTATGTGGGAGTATGTTACATGAGCAGGTATTTGAAGCCTAATATAAGTTAATGATTTCAGCGTGACATAGTGATAACACTGCCTTGCACCAAAAAGGTTTTCATTTATTTTATACTCATTTCTTTCTAATAGACCAATTGAGGGCACTTAATGCTTGGTCGGCTGAGTAAAGCTTCTGGAAATGACTCCCATTCATTGGCGTGGTCGCAGAAGAATGCTCCACTAACGGCCACAGTCCCGGGACCTTTTGATGTTTAAACACATGCTTCGCTCATTTTGGGATTAAGAGGCTGAGGAAATGGCCTGGTTGACATTGCTGGAATTACCCAATGATTTGTAAAGTCTAAGGCTTAATTCCTGCTCCAGTAGCATCAACTGGACTTCCTGGTACAGACACACAGGCACACCTTAACACACACACACACTGTACCTAAAAGTGTTATGTGCTACTTGGTACTGGATTATGTCGGTCGATACCTTAAAGGTATCGCGTATCGATGCCCAGCCCTAGTTCCCACTCAGCACAACTGTCAAGTAGAACTTTATTTATTCCCCCACCACTGTGCAACTATGTACAGAAGAGCTGTCATCAGATATAGAGATCGGAAGCCTCTTCCAGGATAAAATCAGTTTTACGTCTCCAAATTGTCTCTATCCTTAAAGCTGAACAGATTCAACACATAATGCATTAGCTAGCGCAGGCATCTTTGTGAGCATGCCATAAAACATTTGTGAAACCACAAATGTTTGCAAATCCCTCTCGAAGGGCCAGTCCCCCGTGTTACTGACTGTCTGGCTGTATAGGCGTTTGGATTTCCCCACCATCTGGCTGCCAGTAGGAGAAATTTCCGATTCACCTCTGCTTATCCTGACTCATGCTCTTTAACAGAAAAACAAAAAGTTTTACTCATTTTGGCATGAGTCAGCGAACGGAAATAAATACTGTCTGAGAGACTGAGATATCATCCGTATTGAATCCACAATGCTTTGTTTTGATTGTTCTGCGGTATCAGTGACACATGAATTGAATTTTAACTTCAGCAGTGGCCGTAGTAAGACTTGACGCGCATGTGTGTGTTATACATAAGGTGGTTTTATAAATTAAACAAAAAATCCTTGACTGCTGTCGTGTGCACAAAGTGTGAGATAAATGTAAATTCCCACAAATGATGCTTCAGATGTCTTTAAGGAATGAAAAAAAAAAAAAAGGAAACACTCCTGTAAATTCATGCCTCAGCGCATCACAGTCTCAATCCTTTCCTGGCAAAGTGGTGATTGTTGTGGTTTGTACTGAAGTCTACCAGCCTGTCTGCCATGCCTGTTTTATTACACGGGTGAGAAACATTCAAGAGGTCGCCGTTGGAAAAACAGGAAATTCTCAAATAATGTGGGTAAACAGCACAATTACCCATTTCTAGAAGAATCCCAAATCCCACATGAAAGGGAACCTAGCAACAATAATGAGATTTTTTTGTTGTGTTATCATGTTAATGGAACAAAGCGAGGACAAACAAACACCCAATCTTTCTCCTGTTTACACGAGGGCTTATTATTTTAACATGGATGGTGCTTTTAGTCATACTTCTTGCTTAAATTACCTTTTTAAAGAATCTGGAACTTTCAGCGTGTTATAAAGATCTAATGTTCCAGCTGCAATGATTACAGGCGGCAAAGATGGAAGGTCGAAGGCAGGGGTGCTCAACTTTCTTTGCCCGGGGGGCCACTTCTGCAAAATGACAGGAGGCCATTAATAAACAAACATTAATATTTATCAGATAAAATGAATAAACATTAAAAGGCCCATAACTCATCTTTCTTTAAAATGCTTTATACATTAAAATTACTTATTAACTAAATTAATTTGGCACAAGGAGTGACACTAGGTCAGGTGTACGCAGGGGTGTGTCTAGGATTTGAGGACATTCGGGGGCTTCAGCCCAGATCTCTGTCATTTTTATGTATATACATACACAGGCTCTATTTTGATGGTTTTTATGCACTCTGGTACCTTATTTAAATTAAAAGCACAAAAACAATTCCCAGTGGGAATCAATTTATTTTCATTAGAAAATGGTCAGCAGGCCATAAATTGGTCCAAGGCATCTAAAGCACTATTTTTTATTATTAATTTTGCAAGTTAAATACATATTTTGAGTCTCTAAATGAAGCATTACTCTTCATCAAAGGCTGCGTAGGCTGAATGTTGAATTTAGTTGACTTTATTGAAGATTTGTCTTGATGTTGTTGCTCCAGGATCAAGAGTTTCTCCCTGCGCTCCAATGCTCTGAGATTACACTATATACAGAAATTCTCATAACCCACATTCATTGTGTCTGTTCCCATCTGGGAAAGGATAATAATAAAAACAACAACCCACACAAAAATAAATATGCGCTCGAAGTCGAAGGAATCCTCAGGGGAAAAATGCAGCGTGCTGTATACATTAGCCAAGACATGTCGCAGAGTAACAGACTCGGTACGTTTGAGAGAAAACAAAAAGGTCAGAGGATTATTTAAAAGATGTCAGCTCCGTTTTCCATTTCCCTGCAGTCATTTACAAATGCCTCTCAAAGAAGTATCTGGATAATTTGTTCTTTTTCTGCCCATCCCGTTATGGATCCTAATCCCCAAAGTCAACACTCAACTAATGCCGGACTTCCGATCTCCACGTTTGTTTCATCTTTGTGGGAAGGGAGAATGACAGCGTTGTCATCACCAGCTGTCCTCAAACACAACACTGTAGCTGATCAGGTAGCAACCATCAGGCTTTCTCTTTGATTGGTGATGAGCTGGTATTGCAAAACCTGAAATTATTGACTTCTGATCCTCAGCCAGGGGTTTGAAAGTAGTGGCAGCACCGCATCTGTTGTTGCAGCATTTTTGTTTAGTTGACTTTCCTTAAACATGGCTTCGGTTGGAATCTGACTTTTTTTATGAGGTGACAAAGTATGGCCACAAATTGGACCCCTTGGTCTCTTTCATGTGTGTCAGATGTCTGGAGTAGGAAAGGTTTAGACTTGCCACGCACTGTCCTGTTAGGCCGTCACAGGGAAACAGCTGGTATGTGCAATTCCTCGACTAACCTCTCCACCTCCGGACTCCCCTCAGCTGGTGTTTGCCCAATGGACAACTGAGATATGGACTACTTTCCTCTTTCATTTCTTCAACAGACCATCAATTTGTGCATTTATGTAGCATCACTCAGTTCGTATGTCCTGCGTACAGGTGTGATTTGCTGGACGGTTGTAGACAGCCATTCAATACATGAATACCATCAAAGTTAAAATCATACAATTAAACTGAACTAGAGCCAATTGACCCTTCGCTAAGTCCCGCCCCCCTAGGTTACTGTTGCTAGGCCTGACAAGCTTTTGGACCCCCGACACGGCGTTTTCAATGATATCAGTGAGAGATTTATGGAATAATAGTTCTGAAATATCAGAGAGAAGAAGACAGAAAGGACTACAGTATATATTCAAGAGCTACATT
>JAOVVB010082501.1:0-13610 GCA_028570985.1 Heterobranchus longifilis
GTCTCTTTCAGCGTCACAAAATTATAATACAAAACATAAAGTAAAAGTAAAGAAAAGAGTAAAAGAATAGAGCGTTTCGGGGGTGAGCAGCACACCTGAGCTCCTACTCCGTTCTCTCCTTCTTATGCGCACACACTGGGGTAGGACGGCAACTTTTAAAAGGGCAACATACATACAGTACATACAGTACATACATAGTAGTGGCCGTTACAATGGCCAGGGGTTTGCTTCATAAGAATTTGATGGCAATACGCTTGAAATCAGATGGCAATCAATCAGTGCAGTGGTTTCCGGGGTGCAATTTTTTTCCTTTCCCGTTGGATAATTTTTATTATTTTTCATTTTCATTCATTCATTTTTTTACTCAGTAGTGAATATGATTTTAAATGTAGCGAAGTACAATACTTCAAAAAAAACATACTTAAGTAAAAGTAAAATTACATATTTTTACTACTTTAAAAGTACAAGTTCACAAAAAAACTACTCAATTACAGTAATGCGAATAAATGTAATTCGTTACTTTCCACCTCTGAGTTTAAGAGAGGGATAGTTTTTATTATTTATTTTTTTGATAAATACTTTATTACTTTCTATATGGTACTGTAAAATATATAAAGCACTGTTTCAAATTTGTCACTGTTAATTGATCATTAAAATTAAATAGTTCCTCATACTGCATGTTTTATTAAAAGATGTACTAATACAACATTGAATAACATTAATCACTAATATAATCTTTATTATCACTCGCCTCATTATCCAGAGTCTAGTGGAGCAAAACTGACCATGCTTCCAGGGAGTAGGGAGCAAATTTTTTGCATATTTGCTCTTAAATGTCAATTACAGCCAAGGTGAAGCAAGCTAATATCAAGTGAGCAAGCCAAAGTGGTTTAATAGCTCTTGCATCTGAATGTTTTATGCTCAACAATGAATGAGTTTTAGGGGATCTTTTTCTATCTGCGCTTCACAATATAAATTTGTATAAAATTGCTAACACTTTTGACGTATTATTCTTGTATCCTGTAATCCACTGTTAGCCAAAACCTCTAATTACTTCAGGTCAGCCCCTGGGATAAATGGAAATCGCCTGATACAAAATTATTATAAGACCTACAGTTGATGCAGATACGATTTAAATGCCATCCTATAAGTTTGACGATTTTATAAATATCCTGATTCGATATTACATTTTCCCTTATACGTTTAAAAGTAAACAATACAAAAGAACTTTAAATACAAGAGCCTTTAACTTCAAATTAAATTATACACAAAGATACATTGTTACTCAGCAGCATGTATCTTTGTCATCTGCCATTATTATTATTTCTAAACAAACTTATAATATAAAACATAATTCACTACTTCAACATGAGATTAAAACAGTTCAGAGTAAAACATTTGTAGGATTATAAAGAAACTGAGACTTTGCCTCATGTCTCAAAACTCAACCTGACAGTGAACGCTCGCGGGTAGAGCGACTGCGAACCTACTTTTCACTAATGTAATTGTTTCTGCTTTGCTTTTTTTGTGGTTTTTCCTTATTGATGTTTTTTCTTTGCTTTGCCTTTTACTATTTTGGATTTGTATCAAATGTGCTAAAATGAGCGTGCAGTTAATTTTGTATGTCTCTGCGCGTTAACTATTGTCTTCAAATGCAGGAAATTGCAGGAAGCTATATTTGTAAAAATTTCCCCAGGAAGTAGACCCCCAGACCCGCTAGATACTGTACGTGCGTCTTTGATGCTCCAAATACCTCCCTAGTAACTTAGTAACCTCCCAAGTGACCAGATCTATGATCTTCAGTAACAACTTTATCCTAGTCAGAGCCTATGGTGGATATGGAGCATGGGTGCAAAGTGGAAATACACCCTGTTTCTAGTTGTAAATACATTTACAACTAGAAGCAATTTAGCATAGTCAAATCCACCTACAGGAGATGTGAACAAACAGAGAAGATAAAAGACAAAATGCATTACACACCACCATAATTTCTCTTCACCTCAGGTCAGCTCACTCACTGTGAGGATGTCATATCATATTAAATATTCAGAACGCTGATGTAGTTATTATATGAAAAATGGAAAATGTGTAAAAAGAAAAAAGTGGAAACTTCCGGACTATAAAGTTAAGCAGGGTGTAGCAGCTTTAGCTAAAAATATTACACACCACAAAAGGAAAACAATGATTTTTTTTTTAGCTGGCCACTCCCTGCCCCATTAACACACATCCTCACTTGCTAGAGCAGATCCAGCCGGTTTAATGGGATTCACAGAATGCGAAACAGGAGATTCTCTCTCTAGCCTCTACACAGCAGAAGACAATAGCAGGCGTTGGGCATACAAAGCAAACTAAAGTCTATTCCCTCTTACTGCTAAATATCACAGCAATGTGGAATAATTATATACTTGGCCATGATTCAGGACATTGCAAACCAGCAGGCCCGCTTACTGTAAATACTCTTGGTCAGGGCTGTTCATTACAGGTTATGTAATATTACAGTGCAGACTGAAAAATAAATAGAAGAGGCAAAGGTTGTATAGAACAGGAACAATAACTCTTTGATATTGCACTGGGACGTTTAACTACATGCATCACTCCATGTCAAAGGTGTTCTCATAACCGTTAATTACACTAACTGTCAGTCGCAGAATGGGTGAAAGTGGGTCTGTGCGGTCCGGAGTACTAAGGGGTGAAAAAACCCATATTCAAAACCAGTCATAGAAAACACATCTGATAGTGGTATGTCATTTTAAACAACACTTTGTCTTCTTAGTAATTGCTTCTGTCCATCACCTCAATGTTTTATTCTCCTCACCATTTGGCTTCATAGTACAGGTAAGAATTTGAATCTACTTTCAACCTTGTACACCAGTGGGGCACTGGTGGCTCAGTGGTAAGTGTTTTGCCTGCAATGCCAAAGGCCCAGGTTCGATTCCCACCCAGTGCCCAAACACCAGGCACAGGATGCAGTGCCGGCATCCGGCATAAAACCTGTGCCAAGCTTGTATATGCAGACCAAGTATCCGCTGTGGTGACCCCTTGCGGGAGCAGCCGAAAGACCAACTAAATTTCAACCTTGTAAACCAGCTCTGCCAGTTGTGGTTAGTTAGTTCTTCCAGGCATGGAAGGATATGAGTTGGCAGAGGAAAATAACTGGTTAATTAAACAAAAAAATTATAACAATCTGCTAATAATAAATGGTGTTTAAAAAAGAAGTGAACTTATATTGAGATTATACCTTCAGAACTCCCTTGTGCCTATGATTGCATCACAGCCATGCTGATATTCATCACAACAGCACTCCCTTTCCTTTCACTTAAATATTACTTGTTTGTACTTTCAGCAAAAAAAACATAATATGACCATCTCAAACATGCAATGCCGTTGTCTAAAATTGTCCAAATCAGAACAGTTTGGGGTTTTTAAATGTAAAACGAGCAGCTTACATACAAGAAAACAAGTTCCTGAATCTTCAGAAACTGGCCCCATGTCTCCCTTCCTGTCTTTGTCTGAGACTTTTCCGAGCTAAATCAACAACCATAGCTCACAAACAAATGTACACGGATTATTATTTTCCCCCTTTTAGCAGTTCTGATTATAAGCCATGGTGTCATATCTACTGCTGAACAATAATGTGAGCATTGCTGTAACCAATCAGCAGAGGGCAGTGCACAGCAGGCCGTTTATCTTTATATATCAGAAATAAAGGTTGGTAAGAAGATGATCCAGATACTGCAGGATAATGCAGTCATCTGACCACACCTAAGCTAGTCAGTAGCTTAATCAAATTTGCATACAACTCAATGGGAGCACATAGTGGATGTACCCATGAAAGAACTTGGTCTGTGTTACAGCACCTTCAATCAATTCAATACTCAGCACTCTCTTTGGGATAATACGGTCTGAAAGTCTGGATATGTTTTGGACAGCATTTAAAACATTTCCACCTGATTCACTGAGATTTTGTGTTTGACATCGGTGAGCATGACACTGGTCAGGCATGTAAACATGGGACACAAACTTCTATGTGAACACTCGTCCAACTCTGTCATCAAATAATGCTTCAGTCAGCAACCAGTAACTTCTTTGCTCTTCATCTCTTGCAGAAGAAGAAAATGATGCTCAAACGTTGTTCTGTTTCTTTATTATAAAAAAGTTTGCAACAGAATATACATACTTTATAATAAAATAAGAGTGAATGTACGTCGAGATGTATTTTCTTGATCGACATGTGGAAAAGATGGTGGTGTTTTAAAAATAACGTAGCAGCAAAGAGCAAAAGCAAAGAAAAGGGTTAGAAAAAAAGAAAAGAAAAAAAGAAAAGAAATGTGAGATACTAGGAAACTGGGCCAAACTCCAGGGGGAAAAAAACAGAGAAGTCGACAGAAGATGCCAGGCTGTTGGCCATGCAGACTCTGGCTGTACACTCTGTCTTTTACCAAGTTTCCACACTGAGTGAATACTAAACACAGGTAGATTATCTTGAGTAAAGGAATGTGACAGATCATAAACATAAAACAACCATGGAAAAACTTCTCTGGCACATTCTGAGTGTTTTGCAGTGCCAGGTAAAGCAGACACACCTGCTTTGTTCCTATCCAGCCTCATATTTATGTCCATGATAAGTATTATAGTTATAAATGATTGAGTGAGTGATTGAGTAAGTAAGCAATAATAATAATAACAACTTATTCTCAAATCTTAATAAACCTTTACAGTTAAAGTTACAGTAAAGTCAAAGCAAATCCATCCATCCACCTAGGAGCCTCTGTAGTTCAACAAGGGACACAGGCACATTATGGGTAATTTGGGAAAGTTAGCCTAATCTGCATGTTTTTGGACTGTGGGAGGTAACCGGAGTACCCAGAGGAAACCCACCAAGCACGGCGAGAACATGCACACAGATCCCGAGGCAGGAATTAAACCTGGAGGTACAACGCGATAGTGCTAACCACTACGCCACCGTGCTGCCAAAGCAAAAAAAATCCACATTCTTCTTCTTATTATTATTATTAAACTTTCAGTACTATCAAAGCATGAAATTATAGTTAACTATATAAATGAACTAATAACTCTAAACAGTCCAGAATAAACACATTTTTGTAACACTGCCAAAGTTGGGGTCATCTACATCAAATGAGCTACAAGTTATCCTCAGGACTAAGCCCGTCTCTGCTGAGCTACAGTCAAACCAATCAGAACAGGCAGTCAGTGTCGCTTAAATAATACTGAGGAAATGAGGTCGGACCTGTGTTATGGGAAATTGTGTTGGAATATTCCAAAATGCCATCAGAGTCATCTGTTTATCAAGACGCAGATGTGTGCGCAGGTGTACTTACATGCCTACAACGCAAAAAAGGCAAGTACACAACCTCCTAAATCAGACCGGACAGATTTTCAATGGACTGTCCTTGACGTATACACTGTCCTAATCTCTGCAGCCAAACAGACCAAAGGGCATGGCACCAGAAGCTCTTCTGCCTCGAGAGACCAGCAAACAGGAAGCTGCAGATTTTCCGAAGTCTAAAAGCAGGAAGGCCAGAGGGTTCCCTTTTAGTCTAGTGACGTGTTTGTCAGTCTGAGGTTTGGAAAAATTAAACAAACGAGTAAAACTATGCAACAATCGTAGCTCGGCTTTACGTGTACGTACATCTTCAAGATATTAACCTCTTTAAGCAGGATGATGCTCCTCCATGCTCCTTATGGCTGAGGAGTCAGAGTGTAGGCATGTCACTTATGGCGCCAAACATGTCACAGCTTTATGATGCCCCTGTGCACAAAGTGAGGTCCATTAAGACATGATATGGAGAGGATTGTGTGGAAGTTTTTTAAGCTTGAGTTTTTGGGATAATTTAAAAAGCTGACTCTGTCTCAGTTTTTCTTGGTCAGCCATAAGGCAAATGTAAAGCCTTCCTAAAATAGTGATATCGATTGTAAAAGCCATGAGGGGTGGGGGCATTCTGGGATGGGATTTTCAGCACCACGTCCGTGTAAGATATCTAGGTGTCCACATCCTGTTTTAGTATGCCTGAAGAAAACATCAGCAAAGCAGACACTTTGTATACCATGCATACCCTGCAAAAATCATCAGAAAATAACCCATAATCGTGAAAAGGAAAGGATTAATATAGCTTTGATATATATATATATATTTTTTTTTTACCTTTACAAATGAAGAATGTAAAAAGCATGATTACATAAGTATACCATATATTCAATGACATGAAACTCATGAATGAGAGCTGGTGCAGCCAGGTACCATCAGGAGGCACATAAATGACTAAAGGCATGCACCAGTGACAAAGGTTCTAGAGTTGGCTAGAGAACATACACTACATAAGCAACCATTATCATGAAAACTAAAGGTGCTGTAAAATGTCCTGTGATCTGTATTGGTTAGAGAGAAAAAAAATCCCAATTATTTGAACATTTCCTGGAGCATCATTAAATCCAAAAATCTAAAATTAGACTGCTGATCAGAACATCTCAGGTTGAAACCCCACTACCACCAAGTTGGAACTGCTGGATAAGGGTGTCTGCCAAATGTCATTAATGTCAATAGATTAGGTGAGGCAATCTATTGCTCAATGAATTCATGAGGCTGATATTTCCAGAAGACACAGAAGCCCTGCAGATATCATTAATGTTTGTTCACTGATTCATAGGTTAGCACTTTGCCTTATTCACCTCTATCCATTTATCTCATCTCACTTATTTGCCAAGACACTGACAAGGCCAAATTTTTCACACTCTTGAGTAAATATGAGTCAGAGGGAAAGACCTTTACCAACTGCTGTTAGAGAAATAGGTTCAACCTAACACTGTGATGTGACTTAATGTACTGTACGAGT
Source organism: Heterobranchus longifilis (assembly GCA_028570985.1). Taxonomy (NCBI): domain Eukaryota; kingdom Metazoa; phylum Chordata; class Actinopteri; order Siluriformes; family Clariidae; genus Heterobranchus; species Heterobranchus longifilis. The sequence continues at coordinate 6,852 of JAOVVB010082501.1, forward strand.
TCTGAGATCATCACAACAGTGCTAACGTTCACAGCCCGGTTACTGCGAGCACCCGAAAGGTTTAAAAGTGATAAGAGTCCTGATTTACCATGATCCTAAATAAGGTGCTGGTTCATAGTTATGGTTAGATAAATTGTGAGTACAATCATTTTGTGCGTTGGCAGTGATTTACAAAGAATAATAGTGTGAATCAGGTCTTGGACATCATAAAAGGAGATAATAAATCAGATTTTTGTATGGATATTCTTTGGAAGCTTATATGAAATCAATAATGAAAATGAGCAGAGATGTGATTAGCTACGTTACTCACTCCATCACAGCCATGCTGATCTTCACTGCACTCTTGCTTATGTGGTATTGCTTAATTGGAAGACTTACAATATGTCATACTTTTGGTGTCCTGGGTTTCAGTTTCACTATCACAATTAATAAACATACACAACATATCCAAATCACTAAAATAATGTATATTTCACATCACACTATTAATTCTTTTGAATGTTCACTACCACTTAAAAGTTTGGGATCATTTTCTAACTTTATGGTTGTTCCTGATTTCTACTTATTTCTATATTGTAAAGCAATGTTTTTTTTTTTTTTTTATATTCAATAATTACCTTTGAACAGTTAATGTTGAGATGTGTCTGCTACTCATGATCTATAAATCCTTCATAACGGCTCTAATCCGAGGTGGCGTTTGTTAATTTGTGCTTTTTGAGTCTGGAATCTCTAAGTGAACTTTTCCTCTGTAGCAGAGGTCAGTTGTGGTCTTACTTTCCTGGGATGGTCTTCATGAGAGCCAGCTTCATCATGGTGCTTGACTTGGTCTCCAAATATACATACTTGACAATACTGTTCTTGCAAGAACTATTCCAGAACAGCTGACCTTCATGGCTTAAAATAACAACTGACTGTTGCTGTTACTTAATTACCTAATTCCATACTGTATGTGTTATTTCATAGTTTTGAAATCTCCAGTATTGTTGTAGAATGTAGAAAATATATCAATAATCAAAAACAAAGAAATCTGCAAGTTACCCCAATCTTTTGAGCGGTAGTGTCCTGTAATACACTGCCTTTTTTAAAACAGGTCTAAAGACTGGGTCATTCTGATGATTTGGACTGTTTCCTTGTTGCATTCAATTTCTAAATAAAGTTTAAAAAAAACAAACTAGTATTGATTTTGATTCATTAATTAACAGAGATAATTTTTTCACCCTTTTCGAACTCCTGCCCTCAGCTGTAGGGTCTTGATAAGATTCCCCTTGCTGGTCTGTTCTCACTGAAAAGTTACAATACATTAGTCCTAAAGTGAATGAGTAATTTTCTTAGCATTACAGTGAGAGACCCAGAAAATTTTCACACAAAGAGGAAAAAAAAACAACCCTCAGACCAAATATGTGGGATTTTCACACCACTGTACCAGACACGTATTTCACATACAGTGCTATGCACACATCTTAAGCATCCGTTGATCCTTTATACATTTCATCTTAAATGTTTGTTTTCTTCACCCATATTTTCCAAAGGGAAAAAAACAGCTTGCATTACTTAGCCATGGACTTACAGGCCCAAGGATTACTGCATACCTACTCAGTGAAATGATATTGATAGAAGTGAGCATTAAAAAAAAGCAAATCTGCTGGCTAAATCATGTAATATATACCTTTATGTTCTCAAATGTCTTTTAGCTACCATAAGCTGATAAATAACCAATATGAACAGCACCGAGAGGTGGAAAATCTGCTCAGGTGTTTGCTCCCTGGTTTGCAAGGAAAATGTGAGGTTTGGATGCTTTGATAAGTGGTCACTACACTTGATGTGTGGACAAGCCCCTTCATGCACATGTACAGTAGAATCACTGGGCAGTATGAGTCTAAAATGCAAGTTTCAGCTTCTGCAGTAGCACAGATCTGCAGTTGTTTATCAGTGGTTCGCATGAAAACTGGTCACGGAGGAATGTCTGTGTGTGTGTGATGAAGTTTGTGTCTGTCTGTACAGTATATATTTCTAAGAAAAGAACCAAGATCAAGGTCAAGATCTACGTGGAAAATAGTTACTAAAACTCTTTTCACACATCTACAGACATGCACAAAAACAAAAAAAAATTCTGAACATCACACACCGGGGTGTCCGCTAGCCCTGCAAACAATGCCACAGCCGGACACCCTTCCCCTGTCCAGCCCCGCCTTCCTGTGTCATAAAAACAAAACATTCCCCATTTCTGAACACACAATCCCACACTCTATATGAACACACACACACACACACACACACTTTTATACTCAATCAACAGGGAAATATGACGGAGTGTTCACCTGAAATAAAACTACAGTACAAGCTCAAATAAAAGTCAGTTCATTCATAAAGTGTTTGGCACAGAAGCAGAAAGAGGCAAATAGGAAGATGCACAAAAGTGAGAACGCTGACACACAGCAAGCGCAGCATGTGTACCTTTCAGAATAGTGATCTCATGTTGGATGGACCTGACGTACTCCATAGCTGCAGGTAAAGTTGGATGTCTTCAGTAAGTCCCCTGCAGTCGATGCTACTTCTTTCACCAACTCTATATATTTTTATATATTTTTGCTTAATTAAAAGTGATCCTGTGCAGCTGCACTCCTCTCAGATCAAAGCTCTTCAGATCAACTGTCTACTTGCCCTCAATACTTCTTGTCCTTGCTCACAGACTCATGTCCCGAGTCTCACTTGCTCATGCTTTAATTTGTGCTATGTGCCCCTCCCTCTCCTTCATCCTCCACTTCACAGAGCCGGCATCCACACGGCGTTCACATCCTGTCTGAGCCAATCACATTCCTTACATTCTCTTCACAGTCCATGTATTGTAATTAAATTATTGCTTATAAACTATAAAGAAATTCGCTCATTTAAACAAAGCACTACCTGAAAAAGAGAATTAAATTTCTTAATAAGGGGAAATAAAACTTTACAAGGCCTTTATTTCTATACATCTATAAAGAACACACAGAGAATGATGTCTGTATCTACTTTATATATGCATTCACAATACTTTAACTAAAATCTTCAACAGTTTTAGAAAATACTTGCTCTGTAATATGAAAGCTTAGCTTAGCCCCGCCTCCATGTATAAGACTGTTGACAGTAGCGTTGCCTGGCAACCTCACGCTCTATGTGCTGTAAAGGCTGTGCTCAAACACAAAACACTATTTTTAAGCTTCTTTGGTCTAAAGGTGGTTTAAAAACAGTGAGGTCTACAATCAGGTCACATCATACCCTAGAAATGTGGGGCACCCAAATTGCTGGTTACCACCTCGTAAACTCAGCAGAAAAAAGTGGAAACGCCAACAAGTTAATGTAATGCTAAACTATTTGTATTTGCATGGATTTCTCCTCCAGTCAGCAACCAATTATAATAATTTTACATCATTTCAGTTTTATAACAATTTCACTGTATATTCTGTATTGATTAAATGCGCTATAAATAATATAGCTTATATTTTGTCATTTCTTTTTAAGATATGTACTGCATTTAAAATTGGTCTCAAGAAAAACATCAATTACTAGATTCATAAATTTTAGGAAAAAAAATTTAGGACCAATTGGAAAATGGTCATGAATGAATACATTGAAATACATGCAAATAATTTTTTTTTTGTTGTTGTTGTTGTTTTCTTACTGTCAATGGGCTGCCACAATCAGATCTTCATATTCAACTTCTATGCCGAATGCCTTTTGTGGCTCAATGCTCCCATTTTATCAGGTCTTTGGAGCAGCAGTAAGAATGCCCTGCATCCGGTTGGGCTGGGTTTGGGTACTGGCTGGGGATTATGGCAAGCGAGAAGCCTACCACTGAGCGACCAACACCCTAAAATGCAAATATTTTGGTAATTGATTAAAATAATGCCCCTTTAAGTGAGTGATATCATTGCCAGTGAAGGATTAGCAGTCGGATACTCAATTGCCTCATCCTGTTGTCCGGCACTAGTATAAAAGACCAAACTAGATCAAATATAAACATAATACTGTTCATCAATAAATATATGTTGATTTTATTTCATTACTTCGTAATAAATCATCTTGAGGCCTCTTTCACAGATATATGTTACTGCAAGGAAGCTGCAGAAAGACAGTTCGGACGGAATGACTCTGCAAGACACACCATGTACCAGAATTGATTTCAGTGTAATCTGGTGGTGTACAGCTACTGTACTGTATAAGGGGGCAGAGCAACCTACTGACACACTGAGCTTGTAAGACAGTCAGTAATACTAGTTGTGCTGCTAACAAACAGATCCTGCGCTTTTAAAAAAAAATTCTGTTCATACACAACAAACACTTCTGTAAATCATCAAACTTTTTTTTTTTTTTAATTGATTGAGCTATAGTCAAATCAAAACACTACCAGTAACAACATAGCAAGCAGCAAACAATGGTGGCTACTGCAAACCAATGAGAGGGCTAAAACTCCACCTGTACTATCGAGTGATGTAAACACTGTAAGGTAAAATTGCCTTTGGTGTGCAGGTGAGGTGACGTGTACAATCCAGACGCCTGGAGCTTTAATACGAGATAGAGCTGAAAATGATGTGATGCGAAACAACACAACCAGATAGAACCGTATATGAACAGCTGAGAAGTACAACATGCACACGTAACATAAACAGAACATTCTATGAATAAACAAGGATTTATTACTGATAAATTTAGACAGTATGAAAGTTACAAGCTGTCCAGGATCACAATCTGTAAATGTACTAATGTCACTAGTTTATACTGTTTTGTTGTTGTTTTTTCATAAGTAAGTCCATCTGTAAGCTCTACACCAGCTCCCATGTATGACCTTTACAGGCACTTCTGTTAAGAGCTGGTGACTGCTCCCTCACACACACTGCGTTAACTCAGGTCATCTTTCTCTCTCTCTTTCCTGTCTCAACACAAACATTACTCATGTCTTAATCTAGTACTAATTCATAGATGGATGACTTTTGTTATTAGTTTTAGAATAGTTAATTCCATTGAGTTTTATTACGCACTTCATAGAATCAACATAGAAACGGAGTTCGATTTATATATGGCCCTAACATTGTGTTAAACTAACTGTAAATAAAACTGGAAGTGACCACCAGTTTCCAAAACACAGTGACTGCTAGCTAAAGTTATTTCCTGGGGTAGCATGTATATATATATATATATGTGTGTGTGTGTGTGTGTGTGTGTGTGTGTGTGTGTGTGTGTGTGTGTGTGTGTGTGTTTACACTCTCTAATTTTAGATAGAATCAGAGCTGACAGGGTGTGTGTCCTCTCATTTAATTTTTAAAGCACTTCTCCTCCCTCTTTATATAATCCTCTTCCTCATCCAGGTTATTTTTATCCTCTGCATCTTTTCACCAGAATTCATCCCCTCTTCCATCTCTCTCTCTCTCTCTCCTCCTGCTCTGCATTCCTCTCAATTTCCCTCTCATTTACATAATAAATAAACAAAAACAATTACATTTTAATAATATACCACTGTATAACAGTGTTACTAAAAATAGTAACACTAGTGGTGAAAATAATAACAATAATGATTAATAATAACAGTGATAACTGTAATAGCAATAATACACACTTGAGGAAAAAGAATCATGGTCAATATCATTACAATAATTCATAGTTAGATATTTATATTTAATTATTGTTTAATTAATATTTTCCTTTCGAATAAGAGAATGCTCTGCAAAAAAAACAAGAAAATTAATTATAATTTAAAAAAGTCCCATTTACATGTACACTGATCAACCATAACATTATGACCACCCACCTAACAGTAAGCATGAGAGCCCCACAACCCCCAACACACACACACACACACACACACACACACACACACACACAAACACACACACACACTTCACGGGCAAGCCTTCACTTCCCATGTGCAGCAGTGAGTCTCGGCCGCTCATGACCCTGTCGCCAGTTCACTGCTTTTCCTTCCTTGGATCACTATTTATGTCCTGAGCACTGCAGCCTGGGAACATCCCACAAGAGTTGCAGTTTTGGAGTTGCACTGATCCAGTCGTCTAGGCATCACATTTTGGGCCTTCTCACAGCTACATTTTCAAAATGTTCCAATCTCCAAATTCCAATATCTCATCACAATGGCAGCTGGAAGTGGAGAACCTTTTTTCCTGAAGTTGATGTGTTGGAGGCAGAAAATAAATGGGCAAGTGTAAGGGTTTGAGCAACTTTGACAAGGACTAGAATGTAATGGCTAAAGAACTGGATCAGAGCAACTCCAAAACTGTAGTTCTTGAGGGATGTTCCCAGGCTTCAGCGGTCAGACCCGACCAAAAGTAATCCAAAGAAGGAAGGCCAGTTCAGGTCAGTTTTATTTGTACTGTATAGCGCTTTTAACAATAATTAATTGTCGCATAGAAAATTATGGAAATGTTTATGAAGTGTGAAAGAAATGTGTATGAATCAAAATGATCAGATTGTTCGTGATGACCAAGCCGAGGGCAACAGTGGAAACAATCTTAGATCAAATGAAAAACTTAATAAATGTTAAAAAAAAAAAAATCTTGTAAATCAAATTAGTGAATAGGTTAATGCAGGTGTCAAAACACACAGTGCATCACTGTTATGATGGCAAAAGTGGGGACCTACACAATATTCGGCAGGTGGTCATAATGTTATGGCTGATCAGTGTAGCAGTGTAAACATTACTATTAAGAGTTTTACTGCACAGCAGTGGAGGAAATGTTGGGAAATGCTGCCCCCTGCTGGCTGTAAGTTAGA
>JAOVVB010082549.1:0-13608 GCA_028570985.1 Heterobranchus longifilis
GTTACTTTTATCAGAAAGTAACGCTGTAATGTAACTGATTACTTTTTAAAGACAGTAAGTTGTAATGTAATTAGTTACTTTAAAAAGTAACGTCCCCCAACACTGGTAATAACAGCTTTTTACTACAATAAATTTAAAAATGAAAAACCTCATCAAGTAGGAATGTGATCCGTCTGTATATTATTTATCTATATGTGAATAATAATGTTACTGGAAATTAAATACAGCAAATAGTTTGTTTATTTGACTGTTTACTTGTTTGTTTGTTTATTTCATGATTTAATTATATCCATATATTTTTTAATTATGTCCTTTCTTTTCTGCCTGCAAACTTTTGGCATGAGAGGCAGAAAGAAAGAGAGAGAGAGAGACACACAGAGAGAGAGAGAGAGAGAGAGAGACACACAGAGAGAGAGAGAGAGCAGCAGACGAGCGAGCTAGAGATCGAATGAAGAAAGAGAGCAGGACCTTATTTTCTGATTGTTTCGCAGTGGTTACATTCTAACGCACAAATAAACACACACACCTCCATACAACTTCATCCTGTCCGCTGTGGCCTCTCCGCTGTGTGTGTGTGTGTGTGTGTGTGTGTGTGTGTGTGTGTGGGCCCTCGGCCAAACAGACATACCGACAGCACACAGCAGCACTTTGCACACAGCAGAGGAGAGAGACCAGGAGCAGGGGAAACACTGACGCACATAACAACACAGCGATGTAACAACCTGTTGGTCGTCAATTATCGCTGCTTTGTATCATACAGACGCTAAAGGTGCCTTGTGCATCGGTGTCAGGCGCGGAGAGTCTGTGACAAAGCGGCGGTATTTGATGACCTGGGAATGAGAACAGGCTGCACACCCTATATGCTGTTATTGGCTAGGGATTACACACACCCACGGGGACCAAAGACTCTTTGCTGACACCCAGAAACGTCCCAAGCTCAGCAAAATAAGAAGAAAAGAGAAAATCCAGGCAGAGGGCAGGGGCTTCGCATAACTTCGTAAAACTGCTTCGTATACCTTTGAAATAAACACATTATTCATCATTTAATTATTTGTGATTGAAGGACATTTGCTGAATGTATTTGCAAGAAAACATGGTTCTCTGGCCCTCGAAAGGTTTCGCTTGAGAGCCAACAAGATAACGATTATGTACTCTGGGCTTAAAAGTGATGATCAGCGCACCAGCAGACAACTCATCCTGATGCATTAACTACAGGAAGAGCATTAAAAGCCAGAAAGCCTATAAATAGTTTTCCTTAATATAGATGAGAGGAAGAAAAACACATGTTATGGCCTTAGCTTGTAAATCCTGTTATAATCACAGCAATCAATTGCTTAGTAATTCTGTTGTGGCCAGGATTTACTTGTGCACTTGTGCACTTGCATGAACTGCATTGGCTATATTAAAGTTCTTCATCCTATGGTGTTTTAGTAAAAAAAAAATATATATATATATATATAAATAAAAATAGTGTTCACATATCTCTTTACATTTTCCACCACAGATAAATCTGACTTCAGTATCACAGTTAGGATTTTTTTTGCTTGTTTTCTGTTTTGTTGCTGTTTTTAAATGTGGAGTCAGGGCAGCCCATCTCATTTTCTTCAGAGGCATCGGTGGCTGAAAGGCTATTTATTTATTTCCACAAACCCTGCCTGCCTGCTTGGTTGCTTGGCTGGAAGAGAGAGAGAGGGGAAAAACAAGCTGAAGGTGGGAGAGATTTGCTGATGCTGCCGACCGTGCAGCAACATTGCAGAACGTGCTATCATGTGAAACATCACCTTTTAGATGCTCTCGCTCCCCCTCTTCTTGTTTGTTACTCGTCTATCTGCCGCTCTCCTTGTCTCTGGTCTCCCTTGCTCTTTTTTGTCTCTTGCCTCTCCACACACACACACACACAGAAACACACACTTTTCTCTCGTTTTCTCCTTCTTCCAGACCTTGACACCAGCTGTACTTTTCCAATTCAGCAGTTCCTCAACTCACCAGATGACACGGCGGGATTTCACACCAGCTAAGAACACACGAATAATAACAACACTAAACAGAAAAGCAAAAAAGAAAGAAAGAAAAAAATAACCCAAAGCAAAATCGAACAAATCAGCAAAAACAAATCCCACAGGCCTCTGTGCAGTTCCAGATAGGGAGCTTGACAGTATTAGCAGGCCAGGCTGAAATTATGTATGTGGGGAGTGAAAGAAAGAAAGACTAAAAGTGAATGAGAGGAGAGAGAGCTAAATATACAGTAGCTACTACAGAGAGAGGGATTAAATTAGACGAGATGCGAACAGTGAGAAAAGACTCTCGGAGATAATTACACACTCTGCATGTGTCTTTTCAACACCCCGCAACAGCAAATCACCCAAAATCTGTAGCTGCAGATATCCAAACTCCATACTTATCATTACTTTTTAATAATATTCAATCATAACATTATAACATCGCAGCATGGGTGGATGTTCACTTCAGTGGCCGGCCAATCTTGGTAAAATCTCTAAAAACATCCCGATTCATGCAGTGAATTACAAATTCATTGCATGAGTCAGTTAGTAAAATGTAAACTTTTCTTGGTGCCCAGTGTGTCAGTCTGTGTCCACATTCTTTCAGAGACTAGGAAAATTACTTAAAATGTCATTTCAAATTTTGGCTGACGTGTTAAGCCACATCAAGCCATGTTTGGCTTAAAGCTCACTGTTCCACCTTTTTGATCCTGGACCAACTAATAAACCAGATAACATGGAGGGGCTTTCATTTGAAATGTAAAAGAAACCTGTGTTTTATGCAGGGCCGGGTACCGAACTTCAATACTTTTAGGCACTGACTTGAATTGCCTCCATAGTGTCGATGATCTATAAATGCCTTGTCATCCAATGCCAAATTTCAATACACGAGGAGTGAGCTCATCAATGTCAGTGATAGGGGTGACACAATTTTGATTCTAAATCAAAAATCAATCAATTTTCTTCAAAGTCAAAAGCAGGATATGCGCTTTTTTTTTTTTTCTCTCCACCCCCCCATCTACTTGCACACATCCAAAGAGAACAAAACGACACCGGTGACGCTGGCATGCAGCTAAAGACACAGTGTGATTTTTCCACACACCATGGCCACTAACGGAGTATGTAAAAAAAACAAAGGGTAAAGTGTGTGGGGTCTTTATACCTCCATGCTCTGACAGGATTTCATGGTGCATTCAGGTGCACCTCATAAACTCATGGAGAATTCAGGCGCATCTCGGCTCGTAAACTCTTGAGAAACTCAAGCTGTTGTTGTAAAGTACCATTCTGCCATCGATTGGCTTTTTGTTTTGTTGCCACACATCAAGACTACATAGTCCAACAATGGCATCGCAGTCAGGGCTGAAAACAAAAAACATTAAATCAAAAATGTAATCGTAACGTGATCTTAAAATTGTAAGTCAAATCGAATCGTGGATTTGGAGAATCGTGACACCACTAGAGACAAGGTGTGGGTGTGTGGGTTGTTGTATTTTGAGAGGCATGACTACAGTGTGCATCACATAGGTGAAAAGGAGCTGAAAAATAATTTCTACCGTAATGTGTTAAAAATGTAAAAAGTATCATTCAGGAACCGGTATGGAAGTCAAGGTATCGGTACAGGTATCACAAATAGTCTTGTGTCAAACACTGGATTACTTTTGAACCTATTTTACAACATAACTACATGTACTGTACTGACACTAAATGCTAATTAAAGGATATCCTACTGTTTTTGTTATCAAGCTTGCTCAGCAACAGTGACAGATGTGGCAGTTTGCCTTGTCTACTAACCACACATAATGCACTTTACAAACAGATGTCTTCACAGCATTGGGATTTCTTTGCAGGAATAAAGGATTACAGCAAAAAGGGGCATTCACAGCAGCCACCAGCCAAAACATGGGATTGCATTTATTCATTTGTCTGTTTGTGTTTCTGTCACTTCAGCACATAATAATCTTTTTAGGAATAAGGTCAAATTGTATTCTTCGTAGCCTAACATGACCCATGTTGCATATTCAATTAATTTTCAATTCACAGGGTTTTATTGGCATGAAAGTTTCAAGAACAATGTTGCCAAAGCATCAAATCTCTTATTAAGTTCTTCCACAATGGAATAATAGAAAATACACAATAGCATAGGTCTCACACAGCTTCATATTCCTGGATTAAAGTCTAATATAAAGTCTATAATGTACCCCCAATATAACAGTCACACATTTAGCTTTTCCTTCTAAAATGTAGGACGGCCAAAGGATGAGCAAACTCTGCCATATAAAAACACCACCTTGCACAAACAAACTAAAAATAAAGACAGAAAATTAAAAGGTTACCCTAGCAGAGTTGCTACAATAAATCAATGGGCTAAAAGGAGTTATGGGAGCCACTGAACTGCAAATTGCACACAATCCAATGAGAATCTGACCAACAGTCCCCCAATACTCCCCTTCTGCTCTGTTTCCCTGCCTGTTCTGTTGAAGCCAGGGCTATTATTAGCAAGCAAGGGGATCAGGTTAAGAAGATGAAGGCTAAAAGTGCATGGAGAGACAGAGGATTTAACTAAGGGCACAGTGGGAGGTAACAGGGTGACCTCCCAGTTTATTTGCAGAATGTGGTTACCAAGTGAGAGATAGAAAGTTCAAGAAAATAAATTAATTGCATGCGTCACAGCACAGCATGAATCAAATGGAAGCGAGGGAGTCTTACATTAATCATTAATGTTTTGTTTTTTTTCTTTTTGTTTTCTTTTTGTAAAAGTGCAGATTTGTTTGTGCATCTCATTTCTGTCTTTTAATAAGATTAAAGAGAATATTATGGTGTGGTAATGATGCTGACATCTAAAAGTGAACAATGAGGGCAAAGTAGAAAGATGCTAAAAGGGATCAGGGAAAGGTGAGATGGAAATCAGGTAAACTCACGTCTACAAACATGAACAATTAGAGTGGCAAAGCTTCAATAAGCAACTGTTCTGGCTAAAGACCGTAAATACTGTATATTATGAGTCCCATCCTCAGCCCATTTAGTTGTTCTACTGAATCGCTCATCTACCTTGACAGACCATCTGTACAGGGGCTGGATCAGCATCTGTAGAGCAAGGGGTGGCAAACTCATTGAAGTTAATGGGCCACATACAGTCCAATTTGATCTCAAGTGGACCAGAGCAGTAAAACCACTCCAGCAAGATCTGGCACCCTATCTGCCACAGAGTGTCTCATCAGGCTGATGTTGGCAAAAGCTTGTCACGTAAGCATCTTCAATAGTGTATTCAGCAAATAGGAATGGCCTTGCATTGTTGTAAAAATCTTTGCAATTTTCACGCTGGATTTGACCCTGCGGGCCGAATGTTTGACGCCCCTGCTGCAGAGTCACATCAGCAACTGAAGAAGAGCACAGCCCATCTGCAGTTAAAATAAATAAATAAAAACCTGATGAGCACCATATGTAGAACCAACCTGTTCTCACTGCCAACTCTGTCAAATGCGGCTGCATTGTCAGCGTCTGATGCCGAAGCACCCTTTAGCGTCAGTATGAAATGCACCTGCTCGACCGTGCTGCTGTAAGATGTTCAAGATTCAAGAAGCGACAAAGTCTGCGTATAGGGAGTAGTATAAAGAGCGACAAAGTCCATGTAAGGAGGAAGGTCGGGGTGGTGGATGAGTCAAATAAACCTAGACCAGTGTTCATGTCCCGTGTGAAACTAAAAGTCAACGTTGACTTTTTTAGTTTTAGTTTTTAGGCTGCGTAAGTTAACTTCCTTACGCAATGTTTCTTGCTTAACATTCCTCACATATCGTTCATAACTAACGCCACGAGTGTAAGTTACATAACAATTGCAGTTTTAATTCAAACAAACACAGGACTTTCACCTGGGAGACCAGTGTTTGTGTCCCGTGTGAAACCACAAGTCACCTTAATTCCTTACCTCATGTTCATAATGCCACAAACTGAAGTTACATAAGAAATGTAGTTCTTTTAATCCAAACCACAATCTTTTCCTAAACCTAAAGTAGTTTAACCAAGTCGTAACCAAAAAGTACTTTTGCTGCCTAAACCTAACCAAGTAGTTCAAACTTTGTTATTTTAACCCAAACCACAATCTTTTCCTAAACTTAACCAATGAAACTACCCTGTATGTTGAAAAATGACACCAAAGGGATACCCAGAGCGTTAAAAAGTGACGCCAAGAGCACCCGACTAAAGCGCCTCATTTGACGAGTCGGGAGTCGGCAGTCTGAGAACGACTCGCCATGATTTGGTGTAGACAGAGAAATGGGGGGACATTTCCAATCATCCTGACAATGTAAAAGAGAAAAGTGACAACAAATATGAAATAAAATCATGGTGTAAAAACTAATAAAAGCAAATGTGGCAGGAAGGAGAAAAAAAAAAGACATGAGGATTGTGCAGTTAGGATTTCAGAGGTTAAGAGAGCAAACTGGAGACAGAGAGTTCAGACTATAAGCCTCATAATCTGCTTCATAACTGTCATCTGACATCACTGCAGCAGATGCTTTATCTTGGATCCTGTTCTCTCTGCCTATTCTAATGTAATGGGTGGGGGTCTCTGTCATACTGTAATGTAATGAAAACAGAGAGGACAAAGGGACAATAGACAGAGATGGTTTAGTACTGCCATATTCCACAACATAAAGAGAAGGAGAGAATAAAAAGGCTTTCTCAGCTACATGCTGCCATGAACAGAGAAACAAATAGTGTGTCAGGGTATGTGTATATATGTGCAATTGTGTTTTTATGTGTTAGTATGCAGCCAGCCAAGCAGCTTGTATACAGCTTTTAAAAGTGACACTGCGCCATCTTCTATGTAAATGCTCCATCAAGTGAAGATATAATGTGTTGTTTTTATGTTCATGGCCACATGTGCTTAGCATGCATTTAGAGCTTACAGTGTTACAACCTGTGCGATGACCGACCTGGCTCTAATTACCTCGTCAAACAGGCAATGAGCAGGCTGAGAGGTAAGATGATAGAGGTTTTGTACAAATTATCCACTGGCAATTGGTACAGCATAGTTATTCAAGACTGCCCACATCTGAAAATCGACGCCACATAGGTCGTTTGTAAGCAGCTTATTACAACCCAAATATGACAAATATAAGAGTGCCACTTTCTGCGTCACATGTGTAATTACATCATGTACTTATGTACGGAAGTGAAGTAACTAATGTACTGATTTTTACCCCAAACCACAATCTTTTCCTAAACCTAACCAAGTAGTTTTGTTGCCTAAACTTAACCAAACTGCAATGTTTAACAGCATTAATCGCGTGTTTAAAACCACGACAGTTAGTTGGTCTCCTGCCACCGGTAGGGACGCTAATTTAGGAAAACCCTGTGGGTCGTATTAGAGGGTAGGAACAATCGACCTCTGTGGTCGCATGGGTTGGAGGAATTATCTAACAAATAACAAAGAACATACAGTTTCATATGGATTGCTGGGTATGATTAAAATCTACAGGGGAAAGGACAGTAGTAGTGGTTAGATTATACATACCCTGCACATTTTAAGTGTTGTAAATCACAAAAAGTCATACAGTAGTCATTTCCAAACAGTCCATAAGACATTGTCTAACAAGTAAGCCCTGTCTTCACTTAATTACATTCAAACGCACTACTCTACACTGGCAGTGTAACTCCAGTGGCAACATTCACAACAGCGGAAAGTGGAGATGTAGGTGTTAAAAGCCCTGTCTTACAATCTTCTCCTAATCACACTGTATAAATAATGGCATGTTAGTATAACTTGGTTTAGTGGGAGTGTGTGAGAGAACCGTGTGAAAGTCTAATTGCATATCTCTCATAGGCTTAGTTGTATTCCACCGAAAGCATTTCATTTTACATCCATCACCTCCGTCCTCGTCGAGTTAAACAGTGACACATTGCTTTACATCACACTGACTTTATTTAGCATTTGCCGAGATCTTTCTAGCTACTTACTTTCTGTCTAATTTGGTTAACTGTGTTCTCATGTGGCATCCCTCCAGCAAAAAAGAGACCTTAGGCATTGACTTACCGATCTACTATAGACGGGGAAATAGACTAACTCATAAGCTCAAAACTTAATCCCTAACTTAATTTGTGTTATTCAGCAAGATTTAGTTTTTAAAGGATATAAAGTAATATTTCAGATTAAACTGAGAAACTACAGCTATTGTTAATGTTTTCTCTTTTTTTTGGTATTATGTGATGTACTGTATGTTCCCCTGCACCCTGTTTGTGTCATTTTCAGGCCAAACCCCTTTTGTTTATTTGTGTCAGCCAAAGTAGTGTTCAGTGTAGCTGAATTCCTGCTGTGGACTTTATAGATGTACTGTATAGCTCTAAAGAGCTGCATGTCTTTGTCCTAGTGGGAAACTGCGGTCTTGCTCAAGTTAAAGTGGTGTGTTATTCATGGAGTTTGAAGTTTGGGTAAATAAAACCCTTGATTTGCAATGTGTTTTACTCAGTGTCTCACACAGACAGACTCAAGAGGCTTCCCAGATGCTGCCCAGAATGACCCTCTGTAAAGAGGTCGGAGAGGAGGGGGGGGTCAACATTTGGTCAAGGCTAGTGTTGCAAAGGGTCGGGAAAATTTCCAGTAAATTTCCACAACAAGTTAAGCTCTGGAATTTGGGGAATTGTTTGCACAATTTAAATTTAAAAATCCTTTTAATAGTGAACTTATTTTGGTGGAAATACTCGGTCTTATGGTGTGTTTTGGTTGCCTAATTACACAGTTGTCAACACTTTCTGCTAGTTTTTGCAAGGTAGCTGTTTGGGATGTCACTTGATTGAGCATGCTAATTGAGGAGTTGTGATTGATCTATTTCCACTGATTCTTATTGTAAAACTTTATTATATATATATATATATATATATGTAGTAAAATACTAGCTATCTAACTCCCCACATGGCACATTTCACACTGTATGTATTTGAATACAGCCTGAGAAGATAACCCCTATATTTATGTTTTATTCCCTTTAAATCTTGTTAATTCCCATAAATTCCCATTGATTTCCATGGAAAGTTTCAACCTTGAATATTCCCAGAATTTTGCAACCCTAGTCAGGGCCTTACCCAGTCACCTGTCAGTGTCACATACGATACACACATACACAAACCCACGGACACACTATACAGACAAGCTTCCACGAACACTTCAGATAAATGATTTCTAGTTGCCACAATGGAGAGACTGACAGAACAAGAATAGACAGTGTTGGGTTCTACGCTGGAAAAGATTGACATTTTAACTTCTTACTTGGCAATCATGTAATGAGAACAACCTTTAATTTCACACCAGCGCAGAAAAGACGACCGTAGGCTATTACTCATTATTTAGAATTCCCAAAACGCACCTTTGTTCACAACTGAATGACATTAAAACGATCAAATCTTGAGCTCAAACTGTGTTTAAATGATACTGAACGGCAAAATGACAAAATATTACGACAGCAAGAGGTGAACTTTTGATGTCAGCTCTTAAAACAGAACGCTGGGTGTGATTCTGCCTGATAAAACTGAATATTTCAAATATGGAAGTAAGTCAAAGATGTCACCATGGGCTTCTATAAACCATGAGCCACCAGTACTCGATCCCCACGAGGAAAAGTGTGCTTAGACAAAAATCTGCCTCAATAAAGCTAAACTTAAAATATGCCAACCAAACTTCATCCCCGTCTCTGAAAGAGTTCATTTAATGTCAGCATTCGACAGATCAGACGTAGAATCCGGAAGATATTCTTAAGCTTAGAAAGTCACAGGGGGGGGGGGGGCGATATATAAATGTCAAGGAAGCTGCCGTTGCTCGTTACTGGGAAATATTCATGGTACATTCCATTCTTCCCTATAACACAATGTTTCTGTCAGAATCATGCTGTGTATAAATCAGATGCCTTAACGCCATTTAGAAAACACAACTTCAAATCTTCTTATTGACTAATATTGACAACTATTATTGCGATGATTACATGGGTCCTTTCTGCAATGACCTGATATATACTGATGACTGATTTCTATTAGCCGCATTTTTGTGACAACAATGTGGCAAGTCTGAAAGATATTTCTTCCTGCAAATCAAGAGGAGAAAACTAAATGCAAAATGACAAAAGCGATAAAAAAAAAAAAAAAAAAAAAAACGTTTCATCTTAAAAGCTAAGGGAGAGAGACAAACACGGAATAGCAAACAGAGAAAAATAATGAACCCTCAAGCCAGCGAGAAGGACAAAGAGAGGAGAGAGAAACCCCAGAGGGATACTCAGGAGATACTCACTCCTCTCATCATTGCATCCGTCCACCTCTGCACCACGAGATGTAAATGCATTGAAAGCAGGAGGGAGGCGAGGACTGAGAGAGGGGTGGGGGGGGGGGGGGGGGGGGGGGAGGAGGAATGATGAAGGAAAAACGAGGCAGGAAAAAGGAGAAAATGTAGATAGTGTTCTCTCTTCTGGCAGATTGATAACAACTGTCTGCCTTGGTTTGAGATGGGGATGCAAGGGCAGAGGGAGAAAAGGGAGGAGTGATATAGGGTGAAATTAATTGAAAGGCTTTATTTAATAGATGAAAGAGGGAGGGTAGCTGACAGTTTGACAAAGATGGTCATATTTGGCGGGAGATGAAGATAGAGAAGGGAGGGCTCGGAGAGGGCTAAATGTTCTGTCTTGAGTGGGAGACGGAGCAAGGTGGAACACTGACAGCATTTGTCAAATATTGTTTGGCTTGATATGAAAGTTAATGGGGAGGACTGAGAAAGTTAGTTCAAATCTTGTTGTGATTGCCAGCAATTTACAAAAAAAAAGAGGAAACACCATAAACCAGAGCAGAAAAGTTACATTTGAATAACTATGTTATATTTTCATGAAAAGAAAATTAAATTGAGTATGGAAAATACCAATGAAAAATGTTTAATCTATATATAAATAGCCCAATGAAAAAGGAAAAGCAAAGCCAGCCAACACATTTCACTTTGCTCATTGTGGTCTGGCAGTGGTAGCCAGACATTTGCTGGGGTCAGGGGTATCGTTAATGAGCACAGACCAAATGCAGATGATTAGATCAGCCTTTTCCAGCCCCTACATGATTGAGAATTGGTTTCCGTTGCTAAAACATCAACATGAACCCTTTTTATACCCAATTCTAGGATAATGCAGCACTGGCTGGGTTGTCCGGAGGTTGTGCTTCTTGTTTTCAACTTGGAAAAACACTGTGCTTGTTCTTCTTAACAATGTGTTATTGAGGTGAGAAAAATGTTGCATTGATAACCATTTTAGACCATTTTAGGATGCATAGTGCCTAGTTCAAGAACTTGTTCTTAAACACACTATATGTAATTTTCTGTCTCTCAAACAAAACAATGGATGGAGCAGTGCCATCATAGCAGTCAGTTTCTCCACATTGGGATTCGTTCAGTGTTTATCGTTTAGGAGTTTTTCACAGGGAGCCGAATTATGGACATTTTTAACAAATCGTCCCAATCCCAGTTTCTGCAACGCTGTTCAGCATGTCTGCAGAGGGGCTGGAGCCGAGCTGCCGCTAACGTTTGCTCAGCTTGTTTCTCTGATAACTTAAGATCTAGACATCGGATGACTAAAATCCTTCATCCGGTTAAAATATATAGTTAAAAATGATCACGATCTAAAAAGTGTATCGTAAAAATGTGGCTTAAAACGGGATAAAAAGTCAATTCATGACAGCTTCTGGTAGACAACCACAATGCTGACACATGCGCAGGTGGATATGACGCCATTGACAGGCGACCAAATGACACGGATCGTGTCCTATATTAACTTTATAGAAGAAGCCTTTGAGATAGTGCAACTCAACAAAATATATAACATAAATCTAGTCATTTCAGACATTTTAATGCAGGAATGTTACATATACTTTTAAAAGTTGGCAGTGGAGAGATGTAAATCAACACCCAACTGATATTAAATACAGCACTGCCTGTTGTCGTCATCATCTAAACCACTCCCAACAAGCTCGCTGATTGGTTCAGCTTTCAGCTGTCAGCCTCAGTGGATCGTCAGTGAATCATTTTGAAACCAAAAACTGAACTCATATGATTTAAGATGGTCTTACAAGGCTAAAAAGGGAAGGACTGAGGGCTACAGCTTGGCAGGCTAAAGAGTGACTAAACAGGGACAGATAAAATGACTGTCAGGTTGATGAAAAGGCTGTCATCTCCGCTGTGCTGAGAATAAATAACTGCATGAAGGCGTGGTGAGGAAGCATCAGAAAGAGGAAGAGAGGAAGAGAGAGAGAAAGACACTGAGAATGAGCGAGGTGGTCTGGCAACGTCAAAGTGAATTGTCACCTATTCTGAACTATCACTGAGACTGAGATGGAGATAAGACGAGGAGCAAGAAAGGGAGAGGAAATGAGGGGAAAAAAAATGTGTCAGATGTGGGCAAAGAGGGAGTAAGCAGGATAGCAAATGCTGTCAAAGTGGGCCAAAGATGGGAGAGATTGATCGCGAGGCCAAGTGGATGAAAACCAAGAAAGATCTAAAGAGCAAGAGGCAGAAAAGGGGAGCAAAACTGCACTAAAATGGGCTTAACTGCCTATCGAAAAGGAGGGAGGGAGCCAATCACGGGAAAGAGACCGGGGGGAGGGACGGCAGAGAATGAGCGACAGCGAAATGGTGTGAAATTGACATGAAAATGAGGGGATGCTTGGGGAAAAGCCAGCGCGCTGTGACACCTGAGGTTTGTGAGGGTTTAGGGTAGGAGTTGGCTCAGCCCGATAAGATAACTGCCACCTTATCTGTGGTCGTCAGACTGCTAACAACACACACACACACACACAAAGTGACAAATCAACACACATGCCGCTCAGACACACACACACACACAGTTTCCTTTGGTCAGAGGAAAGCAGACAAAGCACTATTAGAAGATTGGCAGACAGGTGTTTGGGGATTGGAACTGATTCAGATGTCTGTGTGGTTTGTGCTTTCGTCTGTGTGTGGTTTGTGCTTGTATGTGTGTGTGTGTGTGTGTACTATCCATGTGACATGGGAACTTAACTTTATAGTTCCCCCCAGGATCCCGCGATTCCGCAATCGCGGAATTTTCCGTGGAATTATGGGCCGTCCGCGGAATAGTAAATGAGCCGCAGAATAGTAGACAAGCTGCTGAAAATGATCACGTGCGGAGATAAAAATGAAAACACTCGCACACGTGCCATAGGTTACGCTGCTGGTGATCTGTCCCGACTTTATCTGCTGCTAAGGACCAGTGTGTGTGAGCAAAAAATGAAAAGGTATTTTTTTCCCTTGTTAATATATCATCAACCAGCCAGCATGTTGGCGACTATTGTTCAGAAAAGAATACCACGAGAGTCGCCATCTAACTGGAGAGACGGCAAGATTTGGGAACTTATGAAATTAAGTTTTATGGACATTATTTTATTTGTTTATTTTTCAATGTGTAGGCATCTGTTAACTTGCACACCTGTGAACTCTGCACTTTATAAACTTTGCACACCGGAGTTCTCAGCTCATAGCTTCCTCTCAATATTCCCTGTACATGTACCCACTGTTCTATGTTTTGTTACCTTCTGTTTTTATTTTTATTTATCCGTTTTTATATATACTTCTGTGTTTGTT
>JAOVVB010082576.1:0-13607 GCA_028570985.1 Heterobranchus longifilis
AGGTGCTGACTGTAGCGATGGTACCGTTAGTACTGCAGCTGCCGAGTTAACCAGGACTATATGCAGTATCCTCCATCGAGTGGGACAGAGGACAGTGCAGACACAGAAGGCAAACATGCAGGGGAACATAAATTGTGAAAAGAAAGTTTCTAATCAGAGTGTGCACAAAAAGAAAAAAAACGGGTAAAAAACACAAATGGAAAAGTGCAGATGAAGAAAAATTACCTTGACAAACATAAAGAATCAATAGAAATAAACTCAAAGACAACAGCGAATGAAAAGATATTGAATTTGACTTGAGTCTATGATCAAATAAAAGAAAGAAAAAAAAGCCCACCTCACTGGGGAAAACGCTACACAACTAAACAAATCCAACAGTTTCTAAAGGCTACTTTTAATGGAAAATGCCAAGATTTTTTTTTCCCTTTGATATAAAGGGTTTTTGTGAATCTGCCAAGTCAAACATGTATTTTTACTCAACAGGAAGTGTTCAGGCTAACTTAAAACTGAGTTAGAAGGAGTAATGAGTAAGACAATTAAAGTTTATTACTCCTTTTCTCTAATTGTCACTACATTGCACCTCTTTATATTTAAATGGGGTCGAGGAGTCAAAGTGATGTGTGAGTTAACGAGAGTGAAATGCATTGATGTTTTACTTTTACAAGAGACACACAGTCAGTGGATTGGAATAAAGAAAGGCCGGGGCTGGTTGTGTTATTAAGCCGTAACAGTGCTGGTGTGTTTAACCCTTCCTCATACACAGTAAAGGAAATAATAAAAGGGAGGCTCCTTTTAGTCAAAGCCCAAGCTGAAAAGCTCACTTCTGTTTTTATAAAAGTCCATGTCCCCAAGGACAGAATAATGCTTTATAATACACTGTATAATGAGTTGAATGCATGTAATGCCGAGGACGTTCTATTTTTAGCTGGAGATTTTAATTCTACACTTGATGAAAGTATGGACAGAAACCACAGAGAGCACCACCCAGTCTCACAGCGAGCTCCCAGCCAGCCAATCCACAGCCACAGTCTGGTAGATGTTTGGAGAAAGTTCAATTCAATTCAATCC
Source organism: Heterobranchus longifilis (assembly GCA_028570985.1). Taxonomy (NCBI): domain Eukaryota; kingdom Metazoa; phylum Chordata; class Actinopteri; order Siluriformes; family Clariidae; genus Heterobranchus; species Heterobranchus longifilis. Next base: position 1,069 of record JAOVVB010082576.1, read on the forward strand.
AATTTTATTTGTATAGCACTTTTAACAATTGGCATTGTCGCAAAGCAGCTTTAAACAATCAAAGGTTTGTATGAAATGCGAATGTGTATGAATCAAAATGATAAGACTGTCCCTGATGAGCAAGCCAAGGACGACGGCGACAGTGGCAAGGAAAAACTCCCTGAGATGTCAATAGGAAGAAACCTTGAGAGGAACCAGACTCAACAGGAAACCCATCCTCATCCGGGTGATAACGGATAGCAGGGATTGATCTGCAGTCATACGGTGTGTTTGGAGGCTGGAAGTTCAGTATAACAGGAGATGTGTTAAAGTTAATATGGAGTCCAGTTCGTTATTGGAGGCTCAGGTTGACTGTAGGAAACTCCAGTCCTGAACTATTGAGCAACTGCAGTCACAATCCATCATAGAACAGCTGTCTGCATCAGCCGAGGACAGGACCGTCTTCATGGAAATGGAAGGGACAAAGTACACCTTGTCCCTAATGCAGGACAATGTCATTTCTCAGCTAGACTTTTTTTTAAGCATCATTACAACATTTATAAAGGCTTTGCAATAATGCCTGTTGGTTTTACAGATTTATATTATTTGATATTACGTAAGACTTTTATTCAAAACACATTTCCAAAGAATGGCTACTGGCATTTTAATTACGTTTTAAATATCGACAAAAATTGTAAAGACAATTGCTTTAGGTTTTTAAAGATGCTTTAGGTTTTTGGTCGGTTTTTAAAAAAAGAAAGCAAGAGTTTTCTTCTGAAGAAAAACTGAAATTAAACTTTTATGTCAACATCACACTCTCAATGTCACACAGGACATCACTCGATCCATGAAGGACCTGGAGAGCGTAATAGTGGAACTATCAAAAAAGGTAGGCCCTCAAAGCCAAAAAATAGCCTTATCAGACCTTCTGGGCACTAAGGTACAGGGAGCACTGGTGAAGTCTCGTTTTCAAAACGTCACAGAAATGCATGCACCATCCAGCTACTTCTTCAGTCTGGAGCAGAAGAATGGACAGAGCCAAATCATCCACTCTCTGATATCGGACATGGTACAGGAGCTGACGAACCTGCTGGCATCAGAAGACAGGCTGTGCATTTCTTTTCTAACTCAAAGGGCAGATTTTTTAATCTTTTATTAAAGGCCTTCTGAAAATCTCCAAGGAGTCTAATGAGCTCCTGGATGAGTCCCTGACTGTAAATGAACTATATGCTGCACTACAGAGCATGCAGGGCCAGACCGCTCCTGGGATTGATGGACTAATCATAGAATTTTTCTAAGCCTTCTGGAATATTTTTGCTGATATATATTTTTTTTATTTTAGCTGATAATTTTTTTTTAAGTTTTACTGATGGATGTTTATCAATGTCTTGTGGCAAACCTCCAGTACAGTATATAAAAAACTGCCGTCCTGTATCCCTGTTGTGTACGGACTACTGAGTGTTGTCCAAAGCTTTAGCTAACAGGCTGAGAGAGCCAGGTGATGGACCAGGACCAAACCTATTGTGTGCCCAGAAGGTCACTGGTAGACAATGTCTGCCTCATTCAAGATATTTTCAACATCTCCATCTTATTGGGGTTAGATACCGGTCTTATTTCTCTAGGCCAGGAAAAGGCTTTCGATCGTGTTAAATCTCAGTACCTCTGGAAAGTCCTGGAGAGGGTTGGGTTCAGCACTGACCTGATGGCTAGGATCAGAGCTCTGTACCAGGACGTATAGAGTATGGTGAAGTTCAATGGTGAGTCATGCAATAATAATGATAATGTTCTGCATTATCAGGAATGTTGTATGCTCTTTCCCTTGAGCCAATGTTGCACAAAATATGCAACACCATAACTTGTTTTACTGTACCCAAATTTTAACAAAAATATCTGCCTATGCTGGTCAAATAACCAAACCGAGGCGAATATATTAAAATGCATTACAAAAAAAAAACTTTGGGCTGATTTCTGCTGCTAGGGTCAGCTGGAAGTAGAATTAAGCGCTAGTAGTAGGTAACAGGTAACATGTAAGTAATAGTTCTTCCTGCTTTACTGCAAGGTTTAACCTGGAAGAGAGATGGCCTAAAATACATGGGGGTCTTTGGTGGCAACGAACATTTCACAAAATAATACTGGGAAGGCGTGGCAGAAAAAGTGGAGAAGAGGCTAGCCAAGTGGAAATGACTACTTCCACAAATCTGACCTTTAAACTACTCTTTGCTCAAAAATACCGAACAGGGCCTAAAGAACTATTACGGTGGGAGGTGGCCGGCTATATTTTAAAAAGAGCGAACAATCTAAGACTGGATGCAACAATGTTTTTAATTGACCCTGTGTTTCTAAAGTACAACAGTCTACCTCCTTTTTCCCCAAGGGATTTTTAAATCATGGAGACTTTTTAAGTGGACTTGGGTCAAACCTACAGACTCTTTACTTTGGCTCCTAGAACAATCCCTAGTCAAGGGAGCAAGGTTTGAGGTGGGAGGCATCGCTCCATCTGGACTAACCACAGCATTTCTCTGGACAAGGACGCTACGCCTCCAGCAGGAAGTAGACGCAGCAGGTCCAGACCTTAAAGCTCAAGAACTCATGGGATGATGAACAACTACTGCTCAGTAGAGTTACAGCTCTGGTGTCATCGTTCCAGACAAGCAGGACCCATCTCCAGAGATGTTTCTACAGAGCAAGCAGGCAGTCATCATTCAGTGGAGGGGCCATTTACACGGGGACATCGCAGTAAACGCTTCAGTTTCTGAACTCTGTAGCCTTGAACAAATATCCATTTTGGTCAGTTAGTGAAACTGTCTTTCATGTTTTTTTAGAATGTAACAGACTCATCAGGTTTTTCAGAATTTTAACAAATATGTTTTTGATTAAATGTTTTCAGGAACTAGCTTTATCCTGAGTGCAGGAAAAAAAACAACAATGTGTGAAATGGCATCTATTGAATTTCTTCCTGGGAGAAGCTAAATTTGACATTTATGTAAGTAGGGAAGAGCAGGTCAGGAGGTCAGTGAGGTGTGAAGCTGTAACGTCTGATCCAGACTGGGGCTGGAGTTCAAGTTTTACAAAACAATTGGAAACCTTGAGACATTCAAGAGTTATAATGGCAGTATGTGCACTGAAGAGGATGAAGAATTACACTTTACACGTGATTTTAATGAGAGATGATTGATTTTAAAACTGCTTAGGGTTTTAACTCTAACCCCAAATCCTAACCCTAATCTGCTTATTCTTTTAAACAATTTATTTATTTGCTTTAAATTCCACTTCACTTTGCTTTAAATTCCATAACAACCAGCACTATACTTTGAGATGAGCTCAATAATTAGAAAAATAAAGACTTTTGTAAAAATCAAAATCTCTCTCTCTCTCTCTCTCTCTGCTCAATCACGGCTCTATTGACTGAGTGAAGCGTTCGTCCTCAGCGGTGAGTGAGGAGCTTTCAGCATAATCACTCCGTGGATAAAAGAGGATCTTCAGCTTTCCTGCTACATCTCAGTCCCTCGCTCCACCAATCTGCCTCATCACTGCAGTTACCCTGCACTCGTCTTTCATCATCCCTCCTTTCACAGCCACGTCCTCACAGTGTGCCGCCAAGTCACACGTGGAGTTACGGATAATTATGAAGAAGGCGAGCGGAAAGGAAGACTAAAATAGATGAAAACTGAAAGACAGGAAAATAAGCAAAGGGGAAGATGAGAATTAATAAAGAAGAGAGGATGATGAAAATTGAAGAAGATGAGAAGTGAGGAAGATGAGCAGATAGGAACATATGAAGAGAAGAAGGAGATCAGTAAAGAGTGAGCTCATGTTCTGTTTTGAGATTTACATCTTTAATTCTTCATTTTTTTTCTTTTTTCTATTTCTTCAAGTGTTTCTTTTATTGTCCCATATTTTCCTCTTGTAGCCGTTACCTCCTCTTTCTCCTGCAAACTCTTTTCCTGTCTTTTTTATTTTCCTTTTACTCTCGTCCTTCTTTCGATCTTTATCTTTCCTCCCTCAGCGTAGAACTCGGTGTGAGACGCTGGTCTCTGTACGGTAGCTGCTCTCTCTCTCTCTTTCTCTCTCTGCGGTGTCCTCACGTCTGAGAACTGTTTATGTAATAGTTTATAAACCTTATCATGATCTCAGACGTGTGACATCACACTGCGGACTAATGCCCCTGGCTGTGCAAGACTGTTGCCTGGGTAGCAAATTATATTTTTATCTAATGTATACACACTTTTAGGGGAAGGACACAGGAGGGAAGGGGAAGGAGCTCAGGGCTGAAGGTCAGCAAACCAGACATTGTTTAGGATATTTTGGAGCGAGACATTATGTCTCCAAAAAGAAGGATGTGCTGGGATGTGTCATGTTCTCTAGGTAAGGTGTGGCAGGAAAAGTTTTAAGAACCAAAACAATAAAGTAATTTTGTAGCTTTACATCTTGCAAGTTGCAAGCTCATGAGATATCTCCACATCATCACTGTATGCAAAGCCAAAACAAGATTTATTTTAGCTCTCTGTAACCCTAATCCAGACAGTGTACATCTGGCAAGGACTTCTTAGTACTTTTGTTGGTCAGGTTTCACCCTTTAGATTAGTCGTTCTCAAGCTTGCTCCTGTAGGACTAATCAGGAGTAGTTGAGAAACCACTAAAATGACCAGGACAGGTGGTCTTCCAGGACCAGGGTTGGGAACCACTGCCTTGGATCCATTCACTAAAAACATAGCTCTGAGGTTCTCAAAACTACGCAACCCTTTACACCATCCCAAGATCTCGACCCACAAACAAGTTTCCTCCATAAGGTTGCTGGAAACCCGCCTTCAAATCAAGAGGTGCCAGTTGGAGTGGTTTGAATGCGTTGCAAGGGCTCTACCAATCAGTTACTGAAAGAGTGGTATCAGACATGATCTACTGGATGGAGACTTCCAGGGAAGAGCAAGACCTTCTGAAGTCTGAGGATCCATGAGAAAGAAAAAAAACAAAGTTAACAAAAACCCGGTAACAGACCATCGACAGGACATGGGCAGAGACGGTACTAGAAGAGAAATAAATGTGTAATAAATCAAGCACGTGTGGCTAAATGGAGAATATAGAGATATCATACCATGTATGGCTGCGTATGTGACAAATAAAATTTGAATTTGATATATGTTCCAGTTTAGAAGAATGTGTTTAAAATTCCTAGACTCCTAGAAGAAGTTCATAGAAGGCCTAAACCTCTTCCGGATATTAGGCATGTGGTTCGATTTCACTTTCATCTTTTTTTCACTTTTGTTTACATTTCTCGCACTATGTACAGAAAAGTTCTTGATGTTTGTGCAAAAGTTAACTAAGCAGAAGAGAGTTAGCGCCTCCATCCTACCAGCGAGACCACAGAGCCCGATGTTGTGTAAGCAGCTTGTGTAGGAGAGGTGTTGTGACTTTCAGTCCCACGCTGCATTTTTTTTTGTCACTCTGAAACTCTGCAAAGAAGAAGAAGAAGGAAAAAAAATGACTTGGCTCGATGTTCAGAGAAACCGAGAATGCTTAGCGCTGAGGAAGAAAAAATAGGATGAAGATTTAGGACGGGAGTGACGGCTCGGGCCTGGAGGCTTTTCTATAAACAGATTCAAATGGCTTAGTGCCAAAGCAAAAGAAATCCAGGTCTCGGGGAAGGAAATCGAATATCGACTTGCACGACTTCCTATCTGCAGCTTGCGATGATTTAGGTGACTTAAATCCACAAGTTTTTCAGGGGTTGATGTTGCTCAGATTTGTATCTTACAGTACTGATTTTTTAATCCAAAACTGTTTCACGTTGTCACCAGGTGTCATGAGGCTGTACATGATGTTCCACTGATAAAGGAGAATTCTTAAACAGTTCTTAAAAATGTTGCTTTCAAAACCCCCTTTTGGAGTGTGTCCTGGAAACTCCTTACAGCGTTCTGACTGACGGAGGATGTGATATGTCGTAAGGCTTTGTGAGGTTTTATCTTCCTCCTCGGTAACATCAGAAACGTCCTGTCTGAGCCTGCATGCTGGAGAAACTCACCGACTGGGATAATGATGCACAACTCGCAGCTCTGAAAGCACACTTTCACACAATGCAGGGAGTTTATATAAGGAATAATATTTGATGGATCTTACAGCTATACGAAAATAATGATGTAATGGAGCAGGACGTGAAGGTAAGTAGAAATGCATTTCTTTTGCATGACTGATTGGACTTGAGTGTTTCATTCCGCTTATATCTTATCTTATCCAATTTGTCTTTGATTACAATCTTAAATTAAAGTTATTTTCACATTTTAGTGGTTTATAATTAGACTTAATGCTGTAGAGCACCTAAGAAGTTAGTTCCTGTTCTTACTAATGTTACAGCTGGGATAAACATCACTCATGTCATTCTTCTTCTCTCTTCGTCTCTCTCTCTCAATATCCCATAACCATGTTCACAGTTTTTGCAAGAAATCTCTATGAATCCCATAAAAATCACGGGATATGTTCACTAATTTGTCTCTAGTTTATTTGTCGCCAGTTCCCATCCGTCTCTCTGTCTCCTCAAGACAAATACCAACTGTCAAGAGTGAAAACTGTCTCGTTCTTTCTTCAAGACACCAGTAACACCAGCTGACTACAACTTTTCAAACTGCTGTTCGTGCAACACACTCGGAGAAAAGCGCTGCCCGCCTGTTCCACGAGAGCTCACATATTGGCTAGTGTCGCTATGATTGATGTGAAAATGCGCAGAGACGCGTCACATGATGCGGCGCCGATATGGCTGCCTACGTTTGACAACAGAAGGCCACAAATGGCCACAAACAGGTTTACAGGAACCTGATGAACTTACACCAGACATGCGAGTCCTAACTAGTCATGACTCCAACATTAGTTATTCGCAGCTCACTATGAGTAACCTGACACACGCTGGTGAGCCGCGATCTAACCGCATGACTTCCCACAGGGTGTTAACTTATTTGAGAATTAAGCATCTTTTTCAAAAAAAATCTCATGAAATATAGCCAGGAAACCAGATTTGCTCTTGACTGTGACAAAGAACTGGCACTGGAGACTCCTTCCATTGAAGTTAAATAAACATCTTCTTACAAAGAAACAATACATAAAATATTACAAATTATAAAATATTACTTAACTGCTGACTACAACTGCACAGTTTCTGTTTAGGATCTGTTTCGTAATGACTGATCTTTGAATAATGTCATCAGAGATGGGCAAAGTACCTGGACTTGAGTAAAAGTAAAGATTCCCTATGGCAAATATTACTCAAGTAAAAGTAGACCTCCATTAAATTGTGTACTTGAGTACAGAGTGTAAATTTACCAAAAAGTACAGGACTTGTATTAGCTCACAGTAGCCTTTTTCATATTCCATTTCTCTCTCTCTGTTTCCCATGAACATGCTGTTTTTATCTGTAACCAGATACACTTCTGATTTCAAACACCTCTTCAGTTATTAGGTGTGTGTTAAAGGTAAAGCAAGTCACACAGATGCACATAATGGTCAGCAGGTGGTGCAATGTCCACTTCAAAGACTATTTAATGTTATGTTATGCAGAAACGCAATGAAGTAAAAGTACAGATATTTGCTGTGTGATGTAGTGGAGTAAAAGTACCAAAGTATCCTCTAATAAAACTACTCTAGTAAAGTACAGATATATGAAATATGATCTTAAGTACAGTAACAAAGAACATGTACTCAGTTATACAGAAATAATGCACATTTCTGATCCAATCAGATTCAAGTATTTATCCACAGTGTGTTATAATCAGCTTTAACACACAATAATAATAATAATAATAATAATAACAACAACAACAACTGCAGGGATGCACAGTTCTCTTAAGAATGCATAGCCTTTGAAGAAGAAAATAACTTTTTTAAGCATACTCTTGGTTTCTTACAGATTTTTTTGCATATACACATTGTTCTTGTTTTTTTTTTTTATCATAATTGTAAAATTACATTTATGATTAGAATTCTATCATGAACATTCTCATAAATGAGACCTTTATATCTGCAGGGTTTAGTGTTCAGTGTGATTTCTTTTGTTTGTTTTTGTTTAGTTTTTTCCTAGTAACAGCCCGGTTTATGCTGTTGATGCTTTAAAAACGTCATATTTCAAAATCTTTCATGAAATGAAAATGCATTACACTTCATCAGAACTACAAGACGGCACAATATATCACTGATAGCAAAGAAAACAAGCACTTTTGCTACGTGTCTATGGTAATGAAAGCATTACATCACTGAGACAATCAGGAAAGCATTTCCTCTTTTAAGCATTTTTGTCTCATTTCAGACATGGACAATGCTTAGGTTCTGTTTTTCCTTTAATCCCAGAGCGTTGCTGTAATGAATCTTTTATGTCAGAAAGTGAAATATACTGCATGCCTGTGTCTGCACTCATTAGCAAATGGAACGCTCCAGAGGCTGGCGTGATGTATTAAACTTTTTTTTTAAAAGAATGTTTATGGGTGATTTGTGGAAAGAACGAGCGTCTGAGTTTAAACATTTGTGTCTGCGTTGCAAAGAAAAAAAAACGAGTTGAGTTCACGGTTGCCAAATTATCCTCATCTTTAAGACTCGATCGGACAGATTTCTCCAGAACCCTAGAGCAGACGTCCTCACTGAAACCTGGACAAAGTCGAGGAACGTCCGTCACCAGAGCGTGAGTGGCAGATGTTGACTTCTGGTTTGTGAAGCGTTGTTTTTAACGAGACGTTTTGGATCGTGGACCCACATTTCCGTTCCTGCCTCAAGAAAGCCACGGGACATTAAAAACCACTTCCTGCTCACCGCAAATGTCAACAGCTGGAGGCTGTCGCGTGTGAACGGGAGCACGGTGAAAGTCAAACACGCCACTCCGGAGGATTTATGGACGACAAACAGTGTGTTAACCACCGGGCCGTGAGAGGAGGAGAAGGGGACCAACAGGAATTCAGTCATGCTTAAACAGCTTTAGTATTGTAGACTGGACAGATTGATGTATGAAAATAACATCACAAACATTTACTCGTTTGGCAGGCGCGGTTAATCAAAATGCCACAGGTATTCTACGGATAAATCAGGATTTACTGAAACATACACACAGACATGCAGGAAGTAAATACACCTCCATAATTCTAAGATCAAATTAGCTGCTGTTTTTATGATTACTGATGGTTTCCGTATTGTTTTCAGATTGGAATCGACTCATCTTTTAAAGAGGCCGAGAAGTGAGGAGTCCAAAGAGGGTAATCTAACCCAGACACACGTAGATGGGTATTTCTACTTCAAAAGAAATTATACAATGGGCGTTTGAGTCAAAGTGGGACTTATGATAATGGTACAGAATAACAGAACACAGTCCTGAGAGTAAAACCTCCCTTAACTTCTCTATATAATCCCCTGATACACTAATGCACTTATCCCAGTGTTTCACTAGTGCTTGGACACCATCGAGGTAGAAAGTTGCCTGCTTCACGTCATCCTTATTGCTGTAACGCTCAGAGTTTAATTCAATCTATTCTGCAAAATACACTCCTTAGTCCTTTTTGGATGTTTTTTTTATGTTGTATTGGCCAGAGATTGAACAAGCCAATTAAATTCCGCCGCTAATGTGACCTCATATAAGAACAGCCCCTCCCTCGACTTGCGTCTCAGCTCTTTCGGTCTCTGGATGGGCGTGGCAGGAGTCAGGAGTTCTTTGAAATAGTGAGAGGTCAAGCTTTAGGTTTTTAGGTTACGTGTTTCCGGCATCTTCAGGACAGAGAAGTTATGCTTTTTGCGGTTTGTCTGTAACATAACCAGCTGTGTGCTTTTTAACATCAAGGGAGAGAGAAAACGAGGCTGGTGATGGGACGTTATTTTTATAAAAATATGATGTGCTGTTGTGCAGTGTAAGGGAAATGGATACGTTTACGGCATGCAGTCGAAGAAAAACCAGCAACTGCATGGAACAAAAAATAACCCCGCTTCATCACACCACCCTGTCCTTGATTATAGCGGTGTTAAAAGTGTTTTATTTCCCTAGAAAAGAAGTCTGTCATAAATAAATCCTCCCTCCCCTTTTTTATTCAACCTTCATCTTTCATCCTCACTCCATTACTTTAAGCCTGTGTTTATTTCAGGACTGTTATTTTCCCGGAGCTGCAGCACGCCGAGACAAACTTCACTCACAATCCTACATTTTCTGAACGTGACTCAGCTGCTAAACCGCTCAGCCGCTTCCTCCACATTAGGATTCGGTGCGTCGCCGCAGCTGAAAATGTGCCGAACAACCGCAATTCGCTCCTCAGTGCAGATTTCCGGATAGCTGGAGACGGATGGAAGGTCGAGTAGATCGGGGAGACGGTGAAGGCTGGCGCTGGTGATGGTGCCACCTGATAGCGAGCTCATGAACATTTAAAGTCTCGCGGCCTGGAGGATGGATAATCCTCATTCATGTGTATGATGATAGATACAGTAGATAAATATTCTGTGTATGCTCTAGACACTGTTTTATATTAATTGTTTAATCTTTGATATTGTGGGGGCCCTTCCTTCATCTTTTTAAAGTCTCTAGTAAAATGTATAGTTCTCTCTCCACTTTTAATTGATTGTTGTTGTTTTTTTCAACTGTGTATGGATTTTTTTTCTTTCTTTTTTCTCTTTTTCTCCTGTTTTTTTCCTAAATACATAACCCAGTCTTCCAGCTTCTAAACAAGAAAAAACAAGGAGCTGGAAGACTGGGTTGTGTATTATTTTATATACATTATATATAAATGTGTGTATATGTGTGTGTGTGTGTGTGTGTGTGTGAGGAGTTAACAAATTATGATTGTACAAGTGTGTCCCTGTTTCATTAATACTGTACATCCTGATAATCTAATGTACTTGAAACGCACACTACATGTTCATTTTGTATGTTATGTTTCTGCTTAAAAAAACAAAAGAAATCTATTATTGAAACAAAAAAAAAATCCTTTAATAATCAATCGATTAAAGAAATATTCAATCTGGCACCAGAGTCCGTGCCACACCACCGTTAAAGTCACACTGAGATTCTTCTCCCTTGATTTGATGTGAGCATTAACTGGATTTGCTTTTGGTTTTAAACATTCGTCTGTTTTTGCGTAACTGGTTGATTGATAATTTCATGAATGTACGCGTGTACAGATTCAACATTCTTTATTGTCACAATATCAAAATTAAAGCAATCCATCCAGTACAACTCAAATTTAACTTAAATTACAACTTTTAGTGCAATCTAAATAATACAAATTATATAAACAAGATTCTCATAATATATAATCTTAGAAATTTCCCCAATGTGGGACGAATAAAGGTATATCTTAACATTATATATACAGTATATAATAATAATAATAATAACAACAACAACAACAACAACAACAACTCAGCCTATTACATCATAAATAATAATAAAATATTTATACTGTAAATACTTGTGAAAAGTAAACATTCTATACAACAGTGGATGAAATTTGTGTGAACATGCAGATTATCAGTATAACTGAGCTACCGGAGCAAGATGATGCATTTGATAAGTGTGTGCTATTTATGTGTGTGTGTAATTTTAACGTTTAACTCCCTGATGGTACTAAGATTCAAATTATCCTCAAGTCTATAAATATGAGAAGAGATGGAGCGGTAACGTTTGCCTGATAGAACTAAGTTAAATAGATGATGTCCAGGATGAGAAGAATCCTTTAATTATCCTTTATTATCAGGTGTTCCTAATAAAGTGGAGCAACTTCTTGAGGTGTTGAGGTGAAAAATAGTGGGTGAAAAAAAAAAAAGGTACAATTCTTTATTTATTAAAAGAATGAGAATTACTTTTATAAATTTATACTTATGTTTATTAAGAGGCGCGGTTGTGTAGTAGTTAGAGCCGTTTCCTCACACATCCAGTGTTCGAGTTCAGCCTTTGGGTCCATGTGTGTGTGTGTGTGTGTGTGTGTGTGTGGAGTTGGCATGTTCTCTCCTCCCAATGACATGCAGATTAGACTAATTCGTTTTTTCCAAATTGCCGGTAGTGTGTGTGTGTGTGTGTGTGTGTGTGTGTGTGTGTGTGTGTGTGTGCCCGGCAATAGACTGGCACTCTGTCCGTGGTGTACCCACCTAGAGACCAGTGCATACTGGATATTGTTTCTTGTTGTGGAACATCCATGTAACTTTCCCTCATCAACATCTCCATCTCTTTCTCATTCTCTCTCTCTTTCTCTCTCTCTCTGTCTCTCTGAAATGTGTCTCCAGAATATTAGTCTAATAAACAGTGCTACACTTCAGTGCTGTGTTTAAGCAGCAGACGGATTTCTGTATTGTGTTACTGCTCCGTGCTCCTGAGGGAAAAACACTGCGCCTCTGTTGAGTGTCAATTCATGAAGGTCCAGCTGCTTGGCTGGAAAATAGCGTAAGCAGGACCGAGACAGTGATAAATCACCACAAGTCCTGTGTTGTACTGAACGCAGGTGCTGTGCAGCTTCTACTGTAGGTGGAGGTGCTGGAGTTACGTCCCTGCTCTGTGTGTGTGTGTGTGTGTGTGTGTGTGTGTGTGTGTGTGTGTGTGTGTGTGTGTGTGTGTGTGTGTG
>JAOVVB010082604.1:0-28002 GCA_028570985.1 Heterobranchus longifilis
AACTGTGAAACTAGATAAGGCTGATCAAATATGTTTTTCTCACTTGAAATGTTTTCAGAAACACATTTTAGGTTCCCTTGAGCTGTAAAATCGGTTTGTACCACGACTGTACGTTGGTGTAACTGATGAAAGTTAAAATTAGAGTTGGGTATCGTCAAATTTTATTGATTCGCAGTTTTGATTCCAATAATGTAAAAAAAAAAAAAAAAAGAGGTAAAATGTTTACAAAACAAAAATATCTTTATTGTTTTCAGAGCTGTTAATAATGCCCCTTGAAGTACCAGACTAATTTTGCATTTGCAAATTTGCAAACACACTAAGGCCATATGGTCAAATTTAAATACATTTAAATCACCGATCCTGCTTTTGATTTCAATATTTGAAATTGAAAGCTCATAATTGAAATTGTGACACCCCCAAAACTGGGATAACAATATACTGACAAATAACAATACATAACAATGATTTTACAGTATAATGTCAATGTGATATCAAGACAATGCACACTGAAGAGAGGACTAAGCAGCAAATTTATGGTAGCTGAAAAAGATTGGGGACTTCAGAAGACTTGATTAAGATCTATTGTCAGAAGTTCAAAAGAAAAACAGTTGGTATTTAATGACCTTGGTGTTGCCACAGTGCACTCCCATCATTGTTTCTGATCTGATGGCAGTGTGTCGTATTCCCCAAGATGCACACACAGAACTCTGGGAGGAGAATGATCTCTGCTATTTGATAGAACCTAACACTCATTCTACGACTGCACAGTCTATCGGCTACTTTCCCAGCTGGCAAAGTAATGTGAGGTCTGAATTGTTCAGAGATTGCCTGTCAGTGCAAATGAATTAATCAGTGAATATTTTTGGAAGATCCCCAACCTTTTGGGAAAATGCACAGCTTGCGAAATAAGAGTGTGGTTATCTAAGCAGTCAAAAATAAATTGATCATGTTGTTAGATGCTGCTTAGAAAGTCACAATCACAAAACATCAGGGAACTTTTTAACAAATAACAAAAAATAAATAAATAAGTCTTTTGTTGAAGTGAATGCTGCACCCAGTATACACTTCTTTACACAATCAGAATTTCCAGCAAAATATTTAACACAGTCAAAGGACAGCATGAGCATTTGAGTTACCCTGATGTTGCAGTTTAGCAGGTTTTATTCTATACTCCAAGATCATGCCCCGGCCAAACCTGTAATTTTACATGACCTGGTGGTGTTGACCTACCAAGTGGCTGGCTCAGGTGTGGGCTCACTGAATGCCACTGAGGGATTTTAGCTGATATAAGACACCAGGTGGCAGATATTGGTTCTTGTCTCTAGGACAACGCTATCTCACCATCTCAACAAGACAATTATCAATGTGGTTTTATCACATTTGACTAGGAACTGATCATTTTGCCACTGATACTTTAAAAAACACAAAAGTGTGTTTGTTTCAGTTAACATTTTGGACACCTATGGTTACTGTGGGTTTATGTAAGTGTGTAGTCTCACGTAGCCAGACCTATCTCCACATCGCTGCTGGGGGAAGGTCTGGATTCAGTGTGCTTTCACTCCTGGATAGTGAAAAAACTCCCCCTGGCCTGTTTGCATTTCCTTAAACCAATCACAATCATCCTGGGCGGTGCCACGCCCCCGTGCCTCTGCAAAACAGCATCACGAGGGAACCTTCAGTGTAACACCTACACAAAAATGTTGTAAACATATTCTTTGTAGAGCTTTACAATCATTCACGGAAAGAACAGAGCAGGCCTGCCTTATTACACGATCCAAATCTTCTTCAAAACTTGTCATTTTCAGCGTGGATCGCCCTAATTGCTGCTTGTACAAACAACCTATGCTGTCGTTTTTCATTGGAGGACCATCTCAATGTGTGCTGACTCCAACTTTTAATGACGACTTATATCAATTAAAATTATGTATTTCATAAAGATTGTACATTGACCATAGAAGTATATTTCACTGCATCCACGTTTCAACTGCCATACACTAGCTGAGTGATCTTCAGTCAATGTTATCACTAGTGAGAACTAATTAATGAGGCTAGTTGTTCTCTCTATCTGTTTTGCCAGTACTTTCATCAAAGCTTATGAGTTGTTATGAGCTAGCTGGTTTGCCAATGTAAAGGCTAGCTGCTGCCAGCTTGTTATAAGCAAGTGTGTGCAGGAAGTGGTCAGGAGTCAGCTCTGCCTGCCTTAGTTGGAACTTGCCAGCAGATAAATCAAAAGGTAACTGATTCTTCATTTAAAATGCAGCTGCTTCAACAACAAAAAGAGAGCCTTTGGCTGTCGGCTTTGTGATTTGAAGGGAGTCACCACCATGTCTGCTCCACACAGCTCCAACTAACTGTGCGGTGGCGTCCAAGCTGACTGCTGAAAACAAGCACAACAGAGCAGAGAGTGTGCCAGCGGCAGAGCACACGGGCACAGATAACAGGCTTAAGCAGTGGCTGAGAAGTATTAAGACCACAAACTTTTTTTTCTGACTCTTCCAACAAAGCTGACTTAGTACCAATCTGCTCCAAGTCAAGGTCTTACTGGACATGCACCACTAAATATCCTGACTGTCCTAACTTGACTCACATCCCATGGATGCACCATGTCTCTTTGACGGAGTCTTAACAAGCACGCATGTATGCAGCAGTGAACCACGGATCATACACATTAGGGCTGCACGATATGAGGAAAATATACAATAATGTTGAATATTTCGAGATTTTACGATATTACTTGCGATAATTAAACAGTCATATCAGTTCTGTCTTTCTGCTGCTCTCAGTATTCTGCTAAAATACAACAAATTGCTTGTTGAATTAAAAAGAAATTGAAAGGAAGTTATTTCTGACATTTTACTGAACAAATTGAACATTGAACTGAAGACAAAGGCACAATTTAAAGAATGACAGTTACATTTTAAAGAGCAGTTTTCTACTGATACTCTCTTTCAACTAACTCAAAAAATCCATGAGTGTCTTTTGCGATATGTTGCAGTCTTTTTATTGTGAAAGTTGATATTGTGATGACAATTAAAAAAAAACATATTGTGCAGCCCTAAAACACAACATCAACAACAACACTTGAACTGTTTTAAAACAGTCAACAGATTATTTTTATATTCTTATCAGCTTTAAGAGACATTTCAATCGTTGTAACTTAATCATTCAACGCATTGGGTTGATATATCTTACAAAAAAACATATGCACAACGGTTCGTATGATATCAAACGAAATATGACCACTGTTCTATGAACGGTTCATCTGATATGCAAAATATGACTGCTATTGTATTTAATGTTATGAAACGGTCGCATGATCGCTGTTTTAAACATGTGATGGTCATTGTTTGAAGACGCAGTTAACACTGTGAAACTGAACTACTTGGTTAAGTTTAGGCACCAAAATTACTTGGTAGGGTTAGGAAAAAAAGTATAGAGTTTGGGTTAAAATAACTACTTCCATACGTAACTACTGGTCACAGTTATGTAGGTAGGACATGACGTATCTGAAAGTCCATCCCTCCCACCCGCCCTAAATGGACTTCTTGGTCTTTATACTGCATCTCCTCACTTCCTGGTTTACTCCTGTCATAATTACTACGGCCACTAGAGGTCGCCGCCTAACAACAAATGTCAATATGGGACGTAATAAGCTGCGGCTCCTAGCTCACAATGATGTGAGTTATCTATGAATTAGTGCATTACTTTTCATACGTATAACTATGTGCAAGGCTAGACAGTCACAATTGAACCTGTACTCAACCTGTAGGGGCGTTTGAAGGACATGGTAGGGTGTAACTGACACTATTGAGCCCAAATAGTAGAGGCTTGTAAATCAATAGGACGTCAGAGAAAAGTCACATCAGGCTCTGGTCTAATAACAAGCCAGACTGCTGTAGAAGCAGCCAGAGGCTGCTATTTGTCTGTCTCAGGCAGAACATGGCCTGAAAAGAAGCCTATAAGTCCGACATCAGAGTTGTCTGCAGAGAGGAGAGCAAAAAAGATCTTATGAAATAAGTGTTAAGCAGACAGCATATTGGATACTATTAAATATTGATGTGTCTCAATGGTAAACTGACACATTTTAAGTGGTGTTTATTAAGTACCTTCAGTTAGAGGAGCATGTCAACGCCCTGCTACGTCCTGTTGCACTTCATTTACTTGCCAATGTGTCTTAGCGCTCCCACTTACTATATGCGACATGCTCCACTGCCATTTGCAATGCATGGTCAGTGTCATCTAGAAACAAGGTTATATGCAGCTTTTATTGTTGACGCAAGACTATATCACTTACTAAACCTTAAGCTAATGCTACTGCCAATACTTCCAGTCCTGCTGCTGTGCAGGTTATACAGAACGATCATGCAATTGTAGTGCGCTGTGTGAAACTACATAGGAACACACAAAATTAATTTGTTCAGCATTTCTCACTCATTAATAGTTCACACTCAATCAAATCTAACGATCAGTTTTTATACAGAGAGGACAATTTCCACCGCTCAAATTATAGATGCAATTATCAAAAACAGTTGCAAACACAGTCAATAAACCTTTCCTCTGATGAGCTTGCTGCTAGAACCCAGGAGGGGGCAGTGGAGTCTGTCAAACAACCATGCTGAGTAGTGTTCAAACAAAAGGCCACATCTGATGTTTCTGGGAAATTAGTGCTTTTTTTTTATAAACAAATCACACATGCTGAATGAACCAATTATTACACAATTTAAAAAATCACTGTGAAATATTGCATTGTCACTGGATCACATCTATTTTCTTAACTGTTAAAGAATGAATCACAACAAACAATGTGCAGACTGTGTGAAGATACCTGCAGGACTAATGCACATGACGGAGGAACCTACTGTAGAACTTTGGCAAAAACTGTAACCACTGGTGAGGTAGAATTTTATAACATTTTAATGGCGTATCATCAGCATAAATTAACATAAACTTTGAGTTAAATTGAGTACTGGAGTCAATTTTAGTGTCTAATGTATATTGTCATGCTGAACAATGAACTTGACCAAGTATCAAAACCTTGGTGCTTTGCTTTAAAGTAAAATAAAAAGGCACTATTTGCATCCCAGTGGGCCCTCTCCGTCTCTTTTTGTAGATGTTTAAAATGGGCACAAACTGTTGAGAGCCTCTTATCTGTTTTATGACATCCATACTACAAACATCTGAATTTTCAAACTCACAAAACTGCCCGAGAGAATATAACACTATGAGGTGACTAAGAGGGAGGAATGTATTCAGAATCAGGGCTTCCGTGTATTGCAAGCCCGGTGGCCCGCTGGGCTTAAGCATCAGGGACTTTTTTAATGTATTTTTAATATGTTTTTTTACTAAAATATGTTATACAAGTAGCAAACTCCTTTAAGGACTATTTGTCATGAATATATGCTACAACTCCTCAAGACCCAAGCCAAGTTCCCGTGTCTTGCTTTCCACCTGCTGATTAAAGTGAAGGGGGTTAGCCCCAAAGTTAGCAATAACTATTGTAATTTTAGTGACAAGCTGCTGCTCTGAGTTTTGCTCAGCCACACCTTAGGGCTCACTTAAGGTGGACTGACCTTTAAGGTGGACCAGCAGGAAACCAAGTTTTGTTCAGCTGGGCCTAACAACTTCTCTGGTGCAAACCCTGCTAAATGTACTCAAGCACTGTTTGTGGTTTTTGTCTCTGATGTGGACTAGTAGTGGCAGATGTGGGTAGAAATTTAACTTCAATACTACAGACACGCAAGACAGTTCAGATCCAGAATAGTCCATTATCAGACATCACAGATTTCATCACACTTAAGTCAGATATCCTCAAATAACTCGCCAGTGTCCGTTTGAGTTTGCTTGATGACCTTTTGAGCCAACAAACCTGGTATATGCTGCTCTTTAGGAGAGGATATTCTCTGCAATGCATGTGTATTTGCACTGTTAAATCACTTTCCAACCCCAAGCCCCCATGGGGATTATGGAAATGCAATTATTTTTTATCAATATGACAGCATAATCAACTCATACCTAGGCAATCTCATTATACCCCGGACTGCCAGATGCCTAATCGGAACCTCTATTATCTCTACCTCTGTCTTTTGTCCTGTATGCCAGTGAATTCAATTGTAACATCATTAGTGGCTTTTATGGGGGCAATGACCCTTATGTCTTCCCATAAATGATGTGAAGATCCAACGGGTGAGCTTATCTTTTACATTAGGACATTCACCACAAAAGGTCAAGATACAGATTCAGATAGGGCGCCTCTCAGAGATGTACTCATTCATCAAGTAGGTGAAAAGAGGATATTTTTTTCTAGTCAATGTAGCTTATACAACATCAATGTGCAAAAAACAACAGCCAAATAGTGTGAGATTTGTGATTTAAACAAGCAGCACTAACAACAGTGCTCCAAACTGCTTCTGAAATGAGCTGAACAGATTCTACCATGCTTCAGTTAAAGTTGTTGCCTGATATCAGACAGAATTGTCAACTAGTTACACTCCGTTTATAGCCTGGAAACCAGCTGTTACCTGCTGAGCCAATGTTTCATTTACTCTAGCAGGATCCGTATGGCCTCTCTCCCATTCAAACAGATTTCCACTTGACTCAAAACTAGGCAGTGATGATCAAATAGGAATCAAGATTCTGTTACTGTATTGCCTATTTCTCACCTAAAATGTTTTCAGAAACACATTTCAGTGTACATTGAAGCAGTAATTAGGGAAAGTTTGTGAACAGGTCACCATTTTTTCCCCTGTCAGCCACTTTCACATGCACTTTCACCACAAACTAAAAATTAAACTGCCAGCACATAACACTGTTGTGTTCTAGGTGAAACCGAAACAAATGTGCTTATTGGCCGATACCTGCCACCTCAGTTTCATTGCTCTGATTGGTTGTAGCTCTATCCAGAGGCATTTTGGTCTGCGCTGTTGATAACGCCCCTTGGAAATTGAAACGCTTTGTGAATTAGTCTGTTAATGCCAGGTTACTCCATTTACATCTTCAGTCTGACATTGCCTGCACTCTAACGGATTTCTGTGGTGGAGGGAGATTTGATTTATCCTAACCAATCACCAGACACGTCCGGTCCGAGCCGGCCAACTTCCGGTTAGCCCTATGCTAACTTGAATAGGGATACAATAATTCAAGTGTGTGGCTCTTTTAGACTTTCCTAATGTCAGACCAAATCGATCAAATTCTGATTCATTTTGTGGTGGTTGTGATGGAGTTGGTTGCAGCGGAGCCTATGATGTAAGCACAAGTTTAACTAACTTGGTTGTGATTAGCCAGCGCACGGCAGACAGGACCGGACAGCCAGTAAAAACGTTATGGATTCTTGGACTGTCCACCAGCCCGCCAGATGGCCAGTACACCACTGGAGCGAAGTAAAAACAAACTACAAGATGTCAGCGACATGCCGTCTATGTAAACACACTTGACATTTAACAGCTTGACAACGGCGTTAGTCCCGCCCATGGCGCTGATTGGCTAATCGTTAGTTTCCCCGCAGCGCTTATTGGCTCGATTGTTTTTTCAACCAAGAAACCTCTGTTTCATGTCACCATGCCAGACGAATCAGTCAAGTCGATGGAGTTGGCAGACTCAAAAGTCTGGACCCAGGCAATTGAAGTTGTGGAAGACATCCAAAATTCTTGCGAAGATCTACGGTTGTTATATGTTCATTACTGTTCCTGTCTATAGACAGGATAGTTTGTCTTTGTGTTGTACCACCAGCCCATGTTCCTCCTGCAATTGGAAGTGCTGATGACTGAGCATCACCACTGGGTCATCATTTCGGCTGTAAGGCCCCAGTCCTGATATGACTAAATCGGGAGAAATGCAGTGTATTGGAAGCAATGAACAATAGGACTGCTGTCCAGTTGAAAGTTTCAGGACCAGATGAATTCAAATGAATAGAATACATCTCACTGTGGAAAGCTGGAAAAAAAGTGTGCACCCCTCAGCGTCACGTGTCCTACACCAAGATACCATGCCTCATAGAGTATATTATGTAGGACAAGTGCTGAAAACTATTGTTCCATTAATTGGTCAGTCGATCGACAGATAAATAATCAACAACAATTGTATTAATCAATTAATTGTTAAAATAATCAATCAAGCAAAAATGCCAAATATTCTCTGTTTCCACCCTCTCAAATGTGAGTATGTGGGAATTTTCTCTGTTTTATGTGATCACAATTGAATATCTTTGGCTTTTTCATGCACACTTGTAGAAGGAAAACTTCTACAAAAATATGAGGAAATATTTTTAGGTGCTATTTCAGTGGCTCACCAAAATTAAGTCTATATTTGGGGAAAACTAATTATAGTAAGAATGTAAAACACTTACATTGTTTTCAGTACCTAGTAATCCATAGTATCAACTTATATACACAAATATGCCATGCTTTAAGGCTATTTTCAAGTTTTCCTTTTTTGTACAAATATTGTGTTTATATTGTGTTACATAATAAGATACGAGTAAAATAAAGTTCTAAAAAATAACATTTCCCAGCAGTATTCACAAATATTGAGGTAGCAGTACAGCGCCTGGGATGTTTTCAATGTTAGCTGACACCCTTGAAATCTGCCTGCTCCTTAAATGGCTTTATTATGGAAGTTACAGGATGTTCAGGAAATGAACAAAGTACAAAAATAAACAGCACTGGTTTCAGATGTGGTGAATATTTACAGGGCAAAAAGACACCATTGTTTTTCCTGCTTGATAAAAGTGGCCACAAACTCAGAGGACCTTCACATGAGACCTAAGAACAACACAGGCTAAATAACAAAAGGAGAGGTCTTACATGGTACTTCACCACTTGTTTTTCAAGAGCAAAAACCAATGGTCTTTGTCAATGCCACCTTCACAATCAATCAACCCTTCCCAACTCAAAAAACATATCCCTGTGGGGGGAAGACAGGAAATAGTTGTGATTCTCATCAGTAACCTGTCAGGAACCAGTGAGTGATGGCTTCCAAACACCGATTTAATATCATTTCCAATACACCCGTCACATTTAATGGCATGTCGCTCTAAAGGTACACAGTCAGTGGGCTTTGTTACAACTGGTTTCACTGTGACAAACAGCTTGCTCCCACATTGTAAACAGTAATGATCATTTCAGCAGTGCAGTGATGGAAAAGTCCGACGAGACCGGATGCTTTTTTGTCTTAATCCCAGTGGAATGTCAGAGAATTACATCTCTATTTGCTAATATTGCCTTGTGACTTCCAGCATAAGTATTACCTTGCACGGTAGCTGGATTCTCGCAATATCACGTGAGAATCGCGGGATCACGAGATCACAAAAACATCCATCTTGTCAGGTTTCAAGTAATGCGTTTGCACATCCTGTGAGGAGCTACTGGCAGTTACGGGCAACGGTTCATTCGAAAATAACAATGGTAGGCGGTGATAGACAGATGGTTCATTCAGTCACCTGCCAAGTATTCTTTGAAAGTGCCTGCCCTTTTCCAAAGTGTTTCTAATGACAGCTTCTTAGACGGTTGTGTGTAACAAACCATCTTACGCGTCAGGTTAGCATGAGTAGTATCCATTTGAAAACTTTGTGGAAGTTGTATTTTAAGGAAGCTTTCTCACATGGCCTGTTTAGGCTGGTGTGTTCTGTCATTTGAATTCTGGAATGGACGGAACAACTGCTTAAATAGGTGGGTACTACTATCACATTTATGCAGTCCATTTGCTTATGGTGAGAACTCAAGGGAGTGATCTCCTGAGCAATCCATATATTTATACAAGATCATTACAGATACATCAGGAAGTGAAAAGAGGTTAAAAAGGTGTGTGTCATGCTTGTGTCTTACTATTTGTGCGGATGTTAGCAGTTCTTCATTAAAATGATTCAACGTGATTTTCAGCCCGTTTCTACCCATCTCACTTATGACATATGAGGTCCAACTGCATTCTTGACTAACAAACAACTATATTTCTTTGTGAGCGTTTTGTGAGTTGTGCTTTTCTCCCGTGGGTTACATGTGTGAAAAAGACCTGAAAGAGACCTGGCAAATAATGTCATGAAAATTAACAGGAACACATTTGACAGATATTTTCCAAGTGAAAATTAAATAAAATCGCTTGTGTATGCTTCTGTCTTTGAAACACTGTTGTAGGTAAATTTTCTTGCCTCTGGACCACTTATTGACAGAAAGATTGGCTGCTATAATCCCTTCATCTTTCCACGCTGCCTTAAGCCTCTCGCAATATCTCTATCCATCTGGTACACAAGAACGCTTGGGTCCCTTGGCTTATCATGTCTAAACTATCTCATGCCTTCTACCTCATAGGCAGACTTAATCACAACCTTGCTTTCTTCCTTTCCAGCTGGCCGGTAAACAGATAGAGCCTCCTGCCAGTCTGCAAAGCTTTGACAGCTAATACAACCCTCTTCCAAATCTCAGCAAACTGGCAATGATGGGAGAGGGATGCCACATAATACGTCTGCCTGTGGTGGGGTTTTGTCTGGGTACATTAGCAATGTTTTGAAACTTGCATTAAAGATTATGACTATCTCATTACTGTTTGGGAATTTT
This sequence comes from Heterobranchus longifilis, assembly GCA_028570985.1. Taxonomy (NCBI): domain Eukaryota; kingdom Metazoa; phylum Chordata; class Actinopteri; order Siluriformes; family Clariidae; genus Heterobranchus; species Heterobranchus longifilis. Next base: position 10,545 of record JAOVVB010082604.1, read on the forward strand.
GCATTCATTGTGTAGTTAAAATGATTGTACAGTTGATTAACTAATCGTTTAACTTATTTTTCCAGTAAAATGCCAAAGATTCCAAGGTTCCAGCTTCCCAATTGTTGTAGCTTTTCTGTGTCGAATGCAACTGTAAACTGAATATCTTAAACATTTGGAGAGTTGGTCAGACAAAACAAACAAAAAAGGAGACAATGTGAACATGGAAATATAGAAGTTTCATTACCATCAAGACCCTAAATGGTAATGCAACTTACATATTATTTAGATTCTGGAGTATTAGCTCTAACTTCCAGACACGTCTTGCAGATGTAAGGCTGAATGCAACTACATACAACTCCTCTCTATTTTCTGTTAATCTGACATTGGTAGCAGTCAAAGCTAAGAATTATTGCTAGCTCTTGGCACACTCATGGAAAGAATGTGGGCTACAAAGCAGCCTAATGTCAGCGGCACTTGTGATGAGGTCCTGTGCTCCTTTTGTCTCAATTGCTCACAGATGTTCCTCGCCTCAGATCCCACAATCTAACATACAGTAAATAAAAGGGCTTGCTGGACATGAACCAGTAAATCTGAGACATACTACTGGATTGTCAATAGAGCCTGAAGCCCTGAGGCAGGCGGCGCCAAAGAAAACATGCACCATTTGATTTAACATTTGCAATGAGCTATCACACTCCGCGGCTTAGAAGCCACTCGTGCTGCTGAAATGGCTCAGCAGTTGTATGGGTAGGATGACGTATTAGAACAGAAGCCAATTAATGACAAGCAGGTGATGAATTGACTCAAATAAAATGGTCAGTCTGTTATTAGGTTTCAGCACCTGTTATTAGCTTTTATTCCATTACGTCTTGAGATGTATCAAAGCTCAAAATAGCTTCTGGTTTCTCTAACCCAGTGCTTCCCAACCTTTTTGGTTTGAGGAACCCCCACAACCCAGATGAACTCACGTACCCCTTCATCAATTCCCAGTGTATGTTCCAAATGCACCAGCAACAACACCATTCATTATTAAAAAAAAAAAGTGTATATTGTTAACTTGTTCATAAAATTGAACTGTCAATATTTAGCTTGGTTTGGTAAGCAGTTGTACTACTACTGAGATGATTTTTCCACCGTTGATCTCAAATTCCTTGGACGTGAAAACTACTTGGCCATAAAACTGATTCTGATCTACTTTTAGCTATTTATTTCTTCCATTTATTGATTACTTTTAGCTACCTGTTTAAAGTTCTGTGCTTTCTAACTCATTTTACACACTCTTACATAACATGTAAGAGTAGTAGTAGCAACATGTAGTGTTCAGGTGTAAAGGCCTTTACAGCTGATATATTATTTTAATCAAATACTTTCTATTTTTTTCAAATTAGTTGAACTGCTCCACAATCCAGCAGAAGTACCCCCTGGGGTAAGTACCCCTGGTTGGGAATCACTGCACATCTAACAATATGCTGCCTAAATTTGATCATGGCCTGAGTTTTCCTTGCTTTCAGTGATAATAAAAAATAAAGTGAGAGGCAGACTCACTTCTGTTTCAATGCATTTAACTTCCCTGAAGTTACTGTAGCACATAGCCAATCCTTAGAAAGACAGAGTTTTGCTTTGCTTTAAGCGTTTAGCCATGGTGACTGGCTGCCCAGCGTTTTTCATCTTAAAAGATATCAGGCCATAGATCACCAAATATAAAAGAGGAAACTGTGCCAGCTATTGTGAAGCTGAAGAGCAGGATGTACCATTTGGACAAGTGATTAAACTATACATTTACATTTGTTCATTTTGGAAAATGTGTGGCTTAAAGATAATGACATTCATCGAATTAGCTTTGACAACATGTTCAAGTGCAGATATCATTCATTTCTCACCTCCAACAGTGACTAATGGATTACCAGAATCAACACTAACAAGTGTGCATGTTCACAGCACTGTTCACTAAACTATAATAGAAGTAGGGCATGGCTGACAGTCTTTTTGCTCTAGCTTGAAGCCCTACTAAAAAGAAACAATTAATGGACTATTAATGAGATGAATGGACCCTTTTTTAAAAGGTAATGGGGCTTTTCATAAGGCCTGACAAATGTAGCCTGTCCATAGAGAAAAGTGAACCAGAATAAGTGAGAATAAATATTAATCTGCTTTTAGTAGAGTCATTTTGGAATCAATCCTGTTGTTTTGACATATATATTCACAACCACAACCACATACAATTCTGGAAACCTATTGTTCTGATTTTGGGATTTTACAAGCTTTATGGTTTATAGTATCTTTAGAATCTTCAAAAAAAATCCAATAATGCTGACATATCCCACATCTTAATCGGAAAATGCTATATTTGGAATATTCTAGAATTCGGAATATCCAAACATGATGTGCTGTTTATATGACCTATATCAACTTCTGAATATTGTCATATTCTGAATAATAGTGGAATATTAGTGTGCATTTAAACATACTCATTAATGCACATGTAAACATACTCAGTGTTCTTAGAAAAGGCACATTTACAATATCACAATAATGACATATGAGAGCCAGTTTTATGATTATAGCACTCATTAAATCCATTTAAAGGCATATGTTGCTATATTCCCTTTGCAGCCTCAGTTCTTTATTGGTTGCATTTTGTTTGCTCAGCATCTCATCAGCTTGTGAACACTTTTCCCATTATAGGTTGATATCTACTGTGGATGGCAACTGGGTTGGTGCTGTTGAGGCCTGTCTGAGCAAGATGATAGCTGCAAATTGACAAGGGGCCAGTTAAGCCCCTTGGTAGAACCCTGCCCTGATTAATTAGAGCCATGGAAGATGGAAAAAATATCTGGAGCTTAGTACTCCTGTAATCCCTCTCTCCAGAGATCATGTGCTCAGAGCTTGACCAAGCAAAATACAATGAAGATGACTTGGTAAAGCAGACAGTAGATCCTCTTTCTGTTTATTCCACTTTTTTATTGATCTCCATTCCACCATCGCCAGCAGAATTAACTGCAGGGAGTTCTGAATATGTTATTTTATTTGATGATATACACAAAGCCATAAGACACTACTGATGTTTCTTGAATAGAGATGAAAAAGGGCAGAGAAAAAAGTTACTGTGGAGGTATTAGATGAAATGAACCTTGAATGTAGCATTTTTCAGCAAACCCCACGAGAGTCTGGCTTTGTTTAGCAATCATACCATTTCTCCCAAGCTGTCTGCCTTTAATACAGTCATTATGTATTGTGTTTTCACCAAGCTTTTTTCTGTGTGCTCTGCCACTTTGCAAGAAGAAACAGCATATAATCAAACCAACAGGCCATAAAAATGACTTATGACAGACATAAAATAAAGAGAAAACAAACCATGACGGGTTGTAGATAAAAACAAGAGGCATAAATAGAGATTCTAGTAATTTTGTGAGTGAACATAAAGAAAGCTGAAAGTATAATTCCAATTACAATTTGGGTCTTATTTGTGTAGTTTTGACCATTATTTATATCACATATTAACATTGTGCTCACAAATTTATTACTGAGATCTGGGAAGATGGCAACATTGCTTAAAAAGAGGCCTGACAGGGAGAGAAACACCAGCAGTAAGTCAATCAGACACATTGTCCACAAACCCCCAGATATTTTTAAAACAGAAAAGAAAGGCAAACGGTTAAATGTTTATCCAAATTGTCCATTGTAAACATCACAGTTTACAGACTGACCTCCTGCACCGAGTTTTCCGGCAATGAGGGATTATTGCTGACATTTCTATAGGGCTCACTTTCAGTTTTACCTCCTAAAGCAGTTTAGATAATCTGGCTCAAACAACCTGTCTGATCTGCTTGTGTTTTTTACATTTTGTTGTACCAATCTTGCTGTGTTCAGGCTGCTCTCATTCCCTTTCACCCAGGAGACCTGAGTTAGCATTCCATTTGAAAATAAAAGTAAAAGATGTTATTTGTTCGTTCGTCGTGATGCCCAACACCACGTCCTATGTCACAACGTTACTGCATCTTGTATTTGTTGTTGTGTTTTTGTCTGTGACAGCCAACACGGAAGTAGGGATTTTAATGCAATCCCAGTGATTTTTTACTAACCATACCAAGTCGTTTTGTTGCATAAACCTACCGAAGTAGACCTATTTCACAACATTAATCATGATGTTAATGACGGCGGAAAACACGCCATGTGTTTAAAACAGGTGGAAAACATGTATGATATCATACAAACTGTTGTGCATACATTTTCATATGATATTATATCACCCGTTCATGAGAATGCAATGTGATCTTTTCAGTTATCTGTAAACTTGAATAGCAAAACAATGTTTTTTTTTGGTACATTGCTTTGGTGACCATTGAATGTTTCTCTACAATTGTTTTCTACCATTTTCCCCATTTAACAGAGCTGTACACAAATAACATGAACAAAGTGAAATATCTGACAAAAGACGAAAAAGTATACAAGCATCCGACCAAGCATTCAGTGTCATTTTCCAGGACTTTCCAAACTTGCCATTGTGGACACAGTCAGTACAGTAAGTACAAAGAGCTCTGTGGTTCTACACCCAGCCATAGTGGTGAGCAAGGGTTTAAGAGTCAGGTGTCTCCTTGGGTTCCCTGCTTTGTCATTTGCCTCCTTTTTTATCTTCAGCAATGAACTCCCCACTAGGAGGGCAATAACTCCCATTGACTTCTGTCTCTGTCGTCTCGGCTGACTAGAATTACTCCTCAGATCTATACAGAGCATGACCCTGAAAAATGTTTTCAATTTCTGCTTCTGGTGTCAACCTCTTGTGCTGAGCTTATTGAAATTCAACACCCTAAACTCTAAACAAGGCCACACAATTACACTGCTGCTATCAACAACATGAAATCACACAGTTTTTTTTAATGCCTAACAGTGCCATGCATGGTATAATTTGAGAGCAAATTATGTTCAGTACATAGAAGCGTCAGCTGAGGCACTTTGGGCCACATTCGGTTCAGTGCCCTAAATAAAATATCAGAATGAGACAGAGCTGCTGTTAAGTTGCCCACATTTGTGTTGTGCATTGTGCTCTCAGGTGACCTCGTCCATGGAGGTCAGGGAACACACTGTTCAGCACTGCTCCCACAGGCCGTGCGTGTGAAGTGTGCCTCCCAACAAGATGGTGGTTAATCAAGGTTTAAAGAATGCAAGCTTGGGGAATGTTTGAATTGATGCTGGAGCCAGACTTTCAGGAGCTAAATGCAGGTCACCAAGGCAACGGTCGTAGTTCATCCTTGAGAGTAATGACTATGAAGGGGATTGAATATCTTTGTGTCTACACTTAACAGGCAAATGGAGGCTCTCCAGAGGTTGTGATGGATGTAACAGTAATGGGTTTCAAACCAGTATGGCTACTGCCATTGTCTCATTTACAATTAATTTGCCAACAACATGAATTGCTCAGATATTTGTGCAAACAGATGAGAAGTGATTCTGAATGGGTTAAAGAATTTTCTGACGGATTTTGTCGATTCTTTTGGTCTCATCATTGGAAGCAGATGTGAGTCAGTGAATTCAAGCTCAGAAACTACAAACCTCTTACAGCCTCTTCAAGCCTACAGGGGGCAAGTGTTTGATCCTCTTAAGATGGATTCGGGCAGTGATGAAAGTAGTATTCAGATCCTTTACTTACAGTATTTAAAAGTAGCAATACCTCTATGCAAAAATACTAATTTAAAGAGTAAAAGTCATGCATTCCAAATCTTACTAAAGTAGGTATCAGTATCAACATACATTATTTTGCTCTCTATTATTGTTACCGATGCATTACTGCATTTTTATATTGTTAATTTTGAATGGACAAGATTATTTTAGGATCACAGAGGTAAGCTGTATGGAAAAGGTGTTTTCAATGACTATGTGATTAGACCTCTGCTCAGGTAGTAGATGGGTGGAGTTATGTTGTTTACACGATGTCACCAAATCCATGTACTAATATAAAAAGGTAGTAGTAGTAGTAAAGGTCTTTACAGACTGGGCACATATTTTTCGTGCGATTAATTTGCACGTCAATACAGACTGCTGTTTTTCTTATGAGTACTTACACACAGTACACAAATATTACAAGGTGAAAAAGTGACAGAAATTTTTTTCAGAACAAGGTCGATTTTCTGAGCTTTCGCACTGCGAATAAAATTATCAACCAATCACGTTCTGTTGTTTATGGATGATGATTAATAAATAACAACATGAAGACTCCTATTTACAGTCTGTGGCCTGAACCTGCATGGCAAACTTGATTACTCCTTTCAATCTAAAGGCAGCGTGTAACAGATCCACTCCTTCCGTTCACAATAAAAGCTCTAGACATATATACCACGTAACTGTTTACCAAAGGGAAAACAAATTCACTCAAAGCATTTTGTTTAAAGAAAACTCATATTAGCTGACAGTAGCTTAACATTAAACTCTCCACAACTGACCTCAGACAGACAGATGCTGCTCTGGGTCATGTCCCTCAGGGGAAAAAAAGAGTAGTTCTCCTCTGCCTGTGCGAATTGCGAACGTTTTATTGAATAATTGTCACAAATTCGTGTCGCTGCCGGTATGAATAGTTTTGATGCATAATATTCTCCGGTGATTATTCCGTATTTCCGTGTCGTTTAACGGCCTTAAGGGGGGTGTTAATAAAGCACAGCCTGTACATGCTTACAGAGTCCTGAAAATAAGTCTAATAAGCAAAAATAAGTGACAGCACCTGGGTGAACATAGGTCTGTAGGGCATTTAATCTGCAAAGTTGTTAAGTGTAGCTGTTAAATAAATGGACTGTAATAAAACATACAATATGTCCACTGAAGTAATGGAAATACTAAATTACAAGTATCTCAGATCTGTACTTAAATACTTGAGTGAGTTACTTTACACCACTTTGGATGGAGTCTTGTTTTATTCATGCACTTGTGCGGTTCTGCACACACTACTTGGACCAAACAAATCCCCACAGTAATTTAGAAGACAATACGTGGATTCCTCTAGAAATGAGTGAAAGCCACAAATGCAGCTGTCACTTTACGTGTGAACAGTGTGTGTGAGCTCTACATGATTATAACCGTTCCTTACCTGTTATAATTTCTTAACACCTCTGTTTACTTGGCAGAGGTGTGCTGCCCCTGTCCCAGCATCCCTGAGCTATTATAGCCTTGGCTGGCACGGCATCATGTTGTCAAGGGTGACGATTTTGCTCTTATTTATTGTGTAAGTGTAAACTCTGCTCACACTGATTTGCAGTGGCACTGGTAAAGTTCAAATTCTCTCCCCTCTTCCTCCCCTCTGTTCTTCTCACAGGAGTCCTTGCCCTCGGCTGTACGCCATGACACGGTGCTAGGCCAGGCAGGACATTCCCATCAATCACACTTAGGGGAATGAAGTGTGGATGAAGTTAGTGATGCAGTAGTGGTCGTGATAATGGCCTTGAAAAGTCGGAGCCGGCCAGCCTTCACCACCTCACTGTATCAAAGATGCAGTAGACCAAATTCTCTGGAAAGAGGAGGATCCCTGCCCAGAGAATACTGGGGAGGTGAGTCATGGAACATTCCAGAGATAGGTCCCTGTATCACTTTGATTACATCTAACTTAGCTAACCCACAGTTTGCATACAGTTTGCATGATTCATCCAAGACAGTTTCTCACTTCCATGACTCATGAGATTCTTTTCTACTACTGCCACACTAATGGTCAAACTGAATTTACTGCATCACTGGTTTGCCACCTCAGTATCATTTCTCCTTTTTTTTTTTTTATTTTACAACTTCTAGCTCTCCTCAATGACATATAACCTATGAAATCAAACTTTGAAAGACTATACATACAGCATATTCATCTTTTAAACCCAGAGACGAGAGTTAAAGGTTCAGAGAGCAGTGAAAGGACATTTTGCCCTGATAGCCAGACAGCAAGCCTCTGATAACAATTCTACCCATTAATGTCTTTCAAAAACCGATGTAGCCTCGAGGCTGATTCCAGACCTCTGAACGACTGCCAACATCTCATTTTTTTCAGTGAGGCTTATTGATGAGATTGACGCATCTGTACAGGTTTTTGGAAGTCGACTGAAACCTGCATGTGTTTGATCGATTGTCCACTGCTCCTAGCAACCTCTTCCACAACTTCCTACTGATTGTTAGGGCAAAATAGGGCTAACATGAACACAATGTCAGACTGAATAATGAAGTGAAGACAAAATGGCAATTCAGTTTGATATTCAGGCTATGCTCCCTCAGCCTCGCCATTCACATTTGGGTGGACAAACATACTCCACCATGCCAGTTTCCCAACCTCTGATTCCAGTTCAGCTCAAGAATAACTCCCCTGCATCTCTGATAATTTAAAGGTTTTCTGTTATTTTGGCATGAGAGTTGGATTTAACAACCTGGATAATTTCATTCGACTTGAATAGTTTAAGCTCTGTTTTTATAGGTGCAATGAAACAGCAGCACATAAGGGTCTTATAAAAGTATTTTACAGTCATACTAGTACTGGTTACAGATATTTGCTTGCAGAATTGTATCTCTAAAGTCTAATTTTGGATTATGTCATACAAGGGATGAGTTCAGGAGCGAGAGCCCACAAAGCTCATAATGTACAGTATGGTCCTGTTAATAAGAAGAAGGCCCTACTCTGTCTGTTGAGGCAACGTTTCTGGCTTTCAAGTCAGCAGATGCAAAGGCATCTCTCCCTAATCTGGATAAGCCGTCTCTCATAATGTCATTGTATGTGTACCTAAAATATGCTGGATGTCTATGAACTGAAGTCCTATCGACAATAAAAAGCATATGTGTTATTTTAACCAATTAGGTGAATAGCTGCTCGACTTGAAAAGTATATCTAACAATATGAGAACACTGGTGTGTGCATTTAAGGCACTCACAGTCCTCATTTCTCAAAGTGCCTGACAAGTGAATGCAAGTCATAATTAAAACAGAACCGACAGGCCTTTCCACATGAATCATTCAATCAGTTACCATGTTCCTTGAAAAATGAACACATCTGAAAATAGACGAGTTGACTGCGTTGATGAGCAGATGTGAATAACATCTATTCATCACAGAAGAACTTGCTGCATTGCAGGCTTTTCGAGCCCTATCAGCTGGCGACGGCCATACGAACAATGACACTCATTCATTCATCTCTTTGTGTTTTGCTCATGTTCTGTGTTTACAGTAATGGAATACCTGCTATTTACTTGATATGTCACACACATTTGAGTGGATGTGTAACCTTGTATATGCAGAGTCTCAACAGCTTATAGTTCTAATAAACCCATCACAGCTACAGAACAAAAGATAATCTAAATGCATTTCCACTACATCAGTAAATCACTGTAACTTATGTGGTTTAAGTGCAATCAGCATTCATGCATTAAGAGCTGAGACTACCAGTGAAGTCGAAACAGTCGTAACAGTCCAAGTTGATTTGCAAACACTTGTTTTCTAAGAGAGAAATTGAAAGCCTGTTGCACTCTTTATAATTTGCTAAGAGCATCAGCTAAGCTTCTAAAGAGGAACTTTAATTGAAATAGTTCACTTTCCTGTTAAAGCAAAAGTGAAAACTGCAGAGGGTTAAGACTTTGTGGACAAACAACAAAAAAAACTGTTGTCTACATTTATACTCCATGTGTTCCCAGGTAGTTTCCAAGACTATTTCATATCATGCTTGATAAATTAGGTTCTTTGAGCACAACAGCCATTAATGACTACAGCAAAAATTCACTGGAGGGCAGCGTTTCAATTTGTGCATGAAAAATGATCATTGACGAACTTAAAATTGGGGGGAATCGAACAGGCAATGAAGAGATATGACAGAGCTATGACTATGTGCTCTGAATTTCCATCCCCATGAAATGTAGATATCTCTGCAGGAGGCCTGTAAAACCGTCAACATCCAACTAATTGACGCAGAAGTTTTTGACTACAGATGGACTGAAGTTTAAAGGGATAGTTCAGAGGTTTTGAAGTGGTGTTCTATGAGGTTCTATGAGTTATGTCAATGTGTTAACTTCATTAGACGTCAGTGTGCGCGCCCCTGCTATAGACTTTCAGACAGAAGTCTGACGAAATATCTACCTAAGAAAATATACATATCATTTTTAAAGTACACTAGCTTTAATTTGCCGTCAGACTGCGCTTTCATTTGTAACTAGTATTTTATCAACCATACCAGCTGTTTAAGTCCGACAGGAATAAACAAATACAAGAAAATAAAAATTACTGATTGTGACAGTGAGAACAAAATGCCGTTCACTGTGGATACAAGAATTCACTTTTAGGAACCGTAGTAGGTTCATAACTCCTACTGTGAGACTTTTGTGGTAACTGGATGCAAAGAAAGAGCACAAGGTATTGTGTCGACTGTAAGCTTTTCTTACTGGTTGTTTCGTAAGTGGTTTTATTTATTTTAAGTGTTTACTTTCTTGTTTGGCTGTGGTTTCATATAATCCGTAGTATTAATTGAAAGCATTAATTAGTTTCATGAAGCCAACACACGACCTCATAACTGCCTCATAGAACACCACTTCAAAATCTCAGAACTATCCCTTTAAAGATGTAAAAGACCAACTTTTCTTCATAGAAAAAATTCAAAACAAAGTTGGACCAAGGGCAGAAAAACAGATCTGATGTTAAGGCAAGTTCAAGACTTCGTCAGAACGTGCTTCGGACAAACAGCTCCAGACCAAAGGAAACATCATCAGAGTTGGAATTCCAGCCGTCGTCTAGTCAGACACTAGACAGCAGCTGCACAGAGACAAGTCCATTTATCTGGACCCCCAGAGGCTACTCAGTAGGGCTTTTATTTCCCAACAACTCCAACAGACTTACACCATTTGTTCTCGACACTACAACTGTGCTGCTGTTCACTTACAGTATGATAGAGTTCTAAAGAGAGGCGACTCATAAGTGAGGGCAGCGAGAGGCAGAACTAACAAACATACACCCACTTGCTTCGAGCACTGTATAATGTGTCTCTTGTTGCCATCTTACTTCTCTTGTATTCTTATCAAAAGGAAGTGGGACAGGCTTTTTCATTTGACCCTTGCTTTTACTAAGTTTTTTGTGTCTTTTATGTTTTTACCTTGATGCCTGTATTTCATGTCTGTTTTGCCTTGTATTTCTCTTGCTATTTTTGCCTTTTATTATGAAGCACTTTGTGACATCTGCTCTTGAAAGGTGCTATGCAAATAAACATATTATTATTATTATCATTATTATTATTATTATTATTACTACATAGGTCGTATGCTCCTACCCTCTAATACAACGTACAAGCGTGTGGTTACATTTGTGGCTTTAAACATGCCGTTAACGTTGTTAAAACGGACGGATTAGGTTTAGGCAAAAAACAACTTAGTAGGGTTACAAAAAAGGTTGGTTTGACCCACCAGCGCCTCCCACCCACCCTAAGCGTGTTTCTTGCTCTAAATACTCTGTAACATTACTTCCATCTTTTTGGCACCATAACATCAACAAACACTAGAGGGAGATGCCTCAGAATAACACGTCAATACACGACCACTAGAGGGCGCTTAACTTCAAAACGTAACTACAGGTCGTAATAAGCTCCATGTACAATCAAACTATGGGGACATTTTTGGAGGAGGACAGGCTGTTAATAAAATACTGGGCATAACAAAATCCAAATAATATGAGTGTGAAACTTGGCTTCACCAATGTTTGAAGAAAATAAACAGCAGTTATGATGGTAATAGGATCACTGTGTTGTTATGTCTCCCGTCACTATTGCAGTTGAAGCTCACTGCACTCGTCCCAGAAAAGCAAGCAGCCCGGTTAAGGGCTCCAAGACAAGCTCAGAAACAAAAAAACTGAGCGTTTACATCATGGCATGAGCTGTGGACAGCACTTGGAACGAGACAGGGGTACATGGCTAGGTTTGCTGGCCCTACCGACAGCATAAATATACCAACAGCACATTCCACAGTGAAATTGAATTCCTGCCACTACAACTGACATATTCACACCCCCTTCCCCTCCCCACTGACTCCACGTTCCCAGAGCATAACCCTCATTCCCATATCCTTATGGCAAGGACCACCAACCGAAACTCTCATCTCCTGTTACAACTCCTGACAGTTACGCAAACGGAGCAGGCAAATTTCACAAGTGATATTTTTTCCAATACCAGCTCTGTGTGCTTACGGAGGTCCTACACAAACATACTTTCATGCTGGTACTTCTCTTGCATTGACAAGGGTCCAAGGGCAATTTGGAGCTTTTCTTAACGGATCCCTAATGTTTGACTGAGTGCAGTGTCACAGTGAAAGGAACGCAGCATTCAGTGACCATTTGTATGGGTTTTAGAATCTGCAGAGGTGCAATAGCACTTTGCTCACAAGTTAATTCAGCTGTGTGGAAAATAAAAGCTCTCTTTTCAGAAAGACAGAATCTGTTGGGTTGAGGGTGCCAGCAATCCCATACTTTCAAACTGCAGTCTTTGTAAATGGGGGGCACATCTGCTTGTCTTTTCTCTAAATTCTTTTTTAATGGAAAAGAGGTGCAATAGTTATCCCCTTTAGGTTCACTGGACTGTGTCACCAGCTCAGACAGTATGTCCACATAGTTTGCTTGTGCGCAAAAAAGAGAGGGGATGTTAGGAGAACAAGCAATTACTGTAAGCTAGTATGACAGTACACATGAGGCACTGTCTGAGGCCCCGAAATAGTTAACATCACTCAGGAAGAAGGAAACAAGGTTGTATCGATGGCTTTGTTTCACCCAATGGCAAAGTAAATAAGTGCTGCTGTGCATTGCGTTTACATGGAGAGCATGAGAGGTTAAATTCTGCCTCTTTTTAAGATATATAATGAGAACTACTGTGCAAGCACATCGGGGACTCCAAAAACCTGGCAATCATATCACCAAAAAGAAAAACAGTGATGGAAATAGTCATACGGATAGAGAGCTACCAAGGGACACAAAGCAATGTGACTCCAGTGGAGCAAAAGTAGCAATTCTATTGCCAGAGCTGCAAGCCACATGAGGGCTGCAGTATGCAATCAGGAGAAAGAAAAAGAAAGAGGAAAGTTCTCATTGTTTCAAGAGCAAGAGGTGTGGAGATGTAAGTCTGAGTGCTTCCAAAAGTAGGGATGCCTGATCTGGTCCCATAAAACCCTATACCAGTTTAACATTAAAACCAAAAATGTGTTTCTTTTTTCCTCCTACACACAAATGCAAATTGATTTCTCTCTTTGTTTTGGTTTTCCATCCACACTAATCCAGTTTTAGACCTCTTTAAAACTGAGCTTTTTTAAAAACGCTCTTTAGAGAGAGCTTTTTGATATTGCTGATGTTAACCTTCACAGATACAGTTGAATACTTCTGCATGGCAGCAATATTTCAAGGGTTAGATTCTTGTCTTATTTTCATATTTTCTTTCATTTTTGGTTTAGATAACACTGTAATAGGGTTGCAGTGATATATGTATACCATGACTGCTCTGATTTGGCAACATCGAGTATGACGAAGCTGGGTAATAATTTCACTGTTTTCCTTGGTTTTCTCTGCCAAATAAGGTTTTGCAATGCCATCAGGTTAGCCTGTCTGATCATCTTTGCCCTGTCTAATTTGTTCCCAGATCTCAAAAGTTAATGTGCATAGCTAACCTATCAAACTACAAGAAGAGAAGGTCAAGATTCATTTGTGTGGATGCATTAGACCCTCCTCTAATTTAATCCAAAGAAACCAGAACCCATGAAGATGAGTCTGTGCAAGCTTAGTCAAGTGACTTGCTGAGTATAACATTTCTCGGAGTTCACACGTCAGCTCTGGTTTCAGATCTCTGTGGAGGTGTGAGAGCTCTTGGGAAATGAGTACCACACCCAGTCTTATCAAGCTTATTATGTGGATTAGCACTGGTACAACCATCGCAACGAGGGCAGATTAATAACACGAATGATGTAGCAAGCAGAACATTTATGCAAAAGATTTAAGCAACGTGCATAAGACAGATATGAAAACAATTGAATTGAATACAATTGAGTACTGCTTTGACATATTCATATTAGTAAATCACTGTCAAATAAGGGCGTCACAATTTCAATTCTAAATCAAAACTCGATTGAAATGAGCTTTCAATTTCAATTATCGGCAGGATCTGTGATTTAAGTAAATTATATAAATTTGACCATATTGCCTTAGTGTGGTACAACCTGGCCAAAAATATGGCAGTCATCTCACACTTGATACCATGTAGTCTATCTTATTAAAGAAGAATTTGAAAATGTAAATTACAGTGTAGGCATAAAACCAACAATCTGTTGATCTTTTTGAATCAAGACTTGGTATTTTAACAATGCAATCTAACAATGTCTAACAGTGCTGGGGGGAAAAAAAGTTTAAATCGAATGTAATCGAATCGTGACTTTAAAATCGAAAGTCTAATCGAATCATGGATTTGGAGATACCCCTACTCTGAAATCAGTTATGGTGGGACATTATAATGCTTTCAAAAATTAAACAATTGCCATCAATAACAGAAGCCCCAATAATTCACCAAGTGCTTCTGTTAGATCAAAATGTGTAGCTACAGTACAGTGAAATGAGAAACAAAAATCAAACAGAAAGAAAACGGTCATAGGCTATAGGATAATTCATCAGTGCATTCAAAATGACCCATGGGGCCATTTTCTGGTTATAGTTATGGTTAAATTGAGGCAACAAAAACAGATTCCTCATGGAGTGTCAATTGCTTTGCTCAGCCATCCACAATTCCTACACCTCCACTCTCTTTCTTTTCACTGAGCTATAAAAATCCAACTCTAATTCCTTCTTTGATACTGAACATAATCAAATGTCACAATTAAACTACCACTGGTTATCTTGACTACGGTTAATAAGGTTGTCTGTTTGCCTTGAATTCAAGTAAGTAACAGCTCACATTCAGTACCAAAAAAAAGGTGCAATTGCTTCCTGAGTGTCTTCACGAGAGGACAGCATGCAGGATAATGAAGGCTGGATGTTGCATTGCACATTAGGTTAGAAAGGCCAGAGATACTCCACAATGACAACCCAACCTTTCCATGAACTACCGATGACTCACACTATCTTTTTTTACAACAATGTGCCAGTATCTTGAGTGCTTTTTTCCAGTGCTAAATTCTCAAACACTGTTAATTTGTAGTTTTATATTCTTCCCCTTAGGCTAAAATAGCAGTGACACTAATCCATAAAAACATTTTTTTGAGGGCTAGGATTCTGTCTGATGGGTAGCTGGCATCATGTAAAAGGTTTAGGCAGAAGCACAGTGAGGGAGAAAGCATGGATGCAAAGAAGGCTTTACAGAATGGTGGACTTTACAGAAGTACTACAAGAGATGCACAATATGGATTTTTACCAATAACCGATAATTACCTGCTTCTCATGGCCAACACGATAAGATAACCAATAATTTCACATTTTCCTACTTTAAAAATAAGTTCATAGACTGTAGTTTATGCACACCTGAGGGTAAGAAAGACAAAGTCCTTCATGCTAATTGGCTCAACCAGTCCAGACATAAGAAGCAAACCTCAGTTAGCCTCTATATCCATCAAGTCTGATGGAAATCTGACAAAGATGGATGCCCCATCATCCCAAAGGACACACATAACCGGCCGGTGTGCTTCCTTTGCTACCAGTACAGATGGAATTCTCACCTTCACAGCAGCTGCGGCCCACAGTGTGAAGGTGAATTGTCAGACTTTTTCCAAACTGTCTAGACTTTCCATTCCTCCAGACCAGCATGGGATCCCTGATAATGGAAATCTATTCTGCGAATTGCTCAGAACCTCTAATGAAGAAATGAAGCATGGAGGAACCATGACGGACCGTGGCCAGAGGGAACCATACAGAGGGAAAGAGGGCTACTGAGAGAGGGATGGTTAGAGTGGAGAGGGTATGACAGGAAGGAAAGAAACAGAAAGAAAGAAAAGGAAAGAGAAGAAAATGGCTGAAAAACAGAAAAAGGAAACTTCAGTGTAAATCTGATGTTTATTAGATTCTTGTTGAAGTGTCATGTCTGACATGACAGTAAACCTTACAGAAACCAAACCTTAATTTACTAGTCACACTGACACTTTTCATTTCTGTGGCAAATTAATTTCTTTCATCTGACATATTTGTACAGTTTAAATAGGAAAATGTTTGACTAGCTTGCAGACCATTTCAACTGTCCCTGTTTGTTGTGGATAGACTTCAAACAAGGACTTCAGTCAATGAGTGAACATTTGGATAAAAATACATGCAATAACATTTTTAGCACATCTTGTAGTTTTGCTGCTGACTTTCTAGCTCTTATTTCTGTCACTGGAAGAATATTCTGAGTTGCTCTCACCACCAGAGAAGCCTCCAGCAATGTTTTGATGCCTTGAAATGTACAATCTGGGTAAAATTATTTCAAAATCAATATACAGTACTCCTTTCAAAACCATGGTTAGAATTTGGTGAAATCTGGTAAAACAAATATATAAATAAAAGAAAAAACAGCTCTATTGAATGTTTTGGGTTTAAGACACATTATGAGTCTTAACATCTTTCTTTAACCCCAACTGTCACCAAAAAAGCTCCGACAGACACATGATACACTACCCAGCACCAAACAGCAAACACAGTTAGTGACGAGGTTGAGAAATGCAACAAGCAGCTGCAGAGATATTTTTGTCAGGGTTTAGACTTCAAATGAAGGATAACATTGATGTGTCTGCTGGATGTGCAAGAAGGCAATGTCAGTCATTACTATTTTACAAGGCGATTATATGTTTATGTATGGCGTAAACCAAAATTACAAACTTATTGTCTGTTAATATATTATGATGTAAACTAAAATTCCGGACTTATTGTCTGTTGATATTTATGCTGACTTCTTTTGGCTGGATGATTAAGCAAAACTGGAATTGTGCTTCAGGAAGGGTTTTATTTGCCAAGCTTGGGAGAGAAGACTGAATATTTTGTTTAAGACCGATACGTAAATTAACCTCTGATATTGTAAGGAAACAAAATGTTTGAACACTGCAACCGTAATCTTGGTGTCTTGTAAACCCATGAGGGTTGGTCACTTTGTGTGCATGACACGAAAATAAAGAAATCAATCAAATGTGTTAGCTTGTTTTGATGTTTTTCTGCTCCCTAGTGACCAAAAATCAATTCCTGCAGCTTAAGAATACACAACATGTGGAAGATGTAAACGATGTACATCTGGGTGTGTGCTATTTGCAGTGTTTTCAGGCTCGCTATCACCTTTCGCCCCCCTTTGGCACAAATCTGCCAGGCTGACTCATTGTCTCAGGTGAAGCCAAGCAGAAGACATGGCTGCCCATAGCCCCGCCTCTCCCCGCCCCCCTACACACATACACACACACACACACACACACACACACACGAACAATAAACCCCCACCTCATCACCGCTACCTCCTCAGCACCACTCCAGGGATTCCCGTTATTTCACCCTGTCTGCTGAGGGACTTCTGGGCTCA
>JAOVVB010082605.1:0-13606 GCA_028570985.1 Heterobranchus longifilis
TAACTGCCTCCTCAAATGCAGCAGTTTTACATCCTGATGTCACCTGCCTTTCCAAAATTTACTGTCACATCTGCAGCCATTTTGTAAGAGCAGGTGCTGCAGACTTTCTATTTTGTTTTGTATCTATTTTTTTCCCCCTGTCTTCCCCAAATGGTGGATCTTGCCTGGAAAAAAAAAAAAAAAAAGGACAGAGCAGCTGAGGAGGTGAGAGGGGCGTCGGAGGGAGACAGGGAGACGAGAGGAGGCGGAGGAAGAGGCAGAAAAATAAAAGGATGAGGTGATGGGGGAAAGAAAGAAAGAAAGAGAAAATGGAGGCAGGAGGAGGAGGAGGAGGTGTTTTCCATCCTGTTTGTTTTTCATTAGGGTTTTCAAATCTAATGAGAGGCTAAGAGGGAGACAAGAAGGAGACAGGAGGACAAAGACAGAAGCCACACAAAGAGATTAAAGCAAATATGCAAACATACAGGGAGGAGATACAGAAAATGTCAATAACAGACAGAAAAATGATTAAAAGGAAAGAGAACGAGAGATGCATTAATGGACCGAGGCTTAATAACTGCCAGCCTCCTGGTACTGCATACCAAACACTCAACACAAAGAGTGTGTGTGTGTGTGTGTGTGTGTGTGTGGTCAGAGAGACTGATGGAAGCTGTGTGTTTGTTGCACTCGGGTGAGGTTCCACATTGTTTTAGCTCTACATTTCCAAACAGCTAATTAATCTGCCCGCTGGGGGTTTATCACAGTGTGTGTGTGTGTGTGTGTGTGTGTGTGTGTGTGTGTGTGTGAATGACTCACGGAAACATGTTGCCACCCATGTGTCACTTTGTGCATTAAAAGACCATCTTGTTTCAGTAGTTAGCAGTGAGGAGGGAAAAGAGGGATGAGGCAGAGGTCACGGGGTCAAATTCAAAACAAAGATGCTGCAATTATTCCTCTGCGCCACAGAGCTCCGATATTTCCCGAAAACCCATTAAAACAGTTTAGGAAAAAGACCATGGTTTGGGATATAATAAGTACATTTGTCAATATTGATCTTTGGTTTCACACAGGACTCCTGGTGAATAATACTCCTGGTTTAAATACACGTCACATGACGTCAGGAGTATTTGCTCTGAGCGTCTAATATTACCGCAGATGGGTTTACATTGGAGTTAGTTGAAAGCCCTGTGCGTCTCACACACACGCAAAGCTGCGCTATTTGACGAGTTGGGAATGAGACCGGTCTGAAATAGATTGTCTCGTCACGCCCGACACTTGTCGCTGGGTGACGGCCGTGATGCGACATCCCAAAACTCAGTTCGCTGGCTTCCATTGAAAATGACTTGTAGGATGTTGCCATGTCGCCGGCAGTGTGAACACAGCAAAAAAAAAAGTAACGGTCGCAGTTTTAAACACGTTGTGAAGCGGTCGCCGTTTGGTTTGAAAACTACTTGATTTAGTTCAGAAAAAGATTGTGGTTTGGGCTAAAATCAGGACATTACACATGTTTAGTTATAGAACAGCTGAATCCTTAGTCAAAGTCCTGTGGATGTGTTTTTTTTTTTTACCCATCCACCACCAGCGAGGCTGATACATCACTTATTAATGACTGGTTAGCAATTAAATAATAATGAATGAATTGAAAATGGAAATTCAGCCTGATTCTCAGGCGAGAGCTTTGAGGAAACCAGACTGGTTTTGCCTGGACCATGAGCATGGACGTTGATTGGATTTCAGTTAAGAGGGTAACAGCTTCCTTCCAACTCTCTCATTGTCTTAAACTTTGGCGATTATGTAAATCCTGTGAGTCCAGATACCACAGAGGAAACCTGACACCAACTCTGGGATCGATAGCATTTACTCAAATCAGATTACGTAATCCGAACCCTTTAGAAGCTCTTAATCAATCCAGGTTCAGCTTCTAAATGACTGAAGAACTCAGACTCAAATAACTGAAGCTGAAGTTTTCCCCAAATAGATAGCATATTCTCTGTTTGCCTGAGTGATTCTTGCATTGGTTTTTGCTAATAAAAAGAGAAAGATTAGAGAAAGGATTTGTTACACTAAGAGCTTAACAAATCCAGGTAACACCAGCTTGGATCTGGACCCAAAATGGATCCGACTGTTTGTTGGAACTCAACTCACCCAGCTCAACCAAAGTTCCCCCAAAAGTTTTGCAAAATGAGGAATGAGGAGGAATGTTGTGTGATGGAAGGTAGAAAAGAGGAACAAACAAAGGCTGATCCACAGAGCAGACGATCACTGATTTAGAGGCCAAACAGAGTTCAGGATGCATCTTCTCTTCTGTCTCTTACTTTGACTTTCATCCCTCTAGTTTCTATAGAACCAGATCGATAAACCCTGCCCTATTCCTCTCCCATACCTGTCATTATTATTTCCCTCTACACATCCGCCGCGAACAAAAGATCAAGGTCAAGAGACAGAGCCCAGGGTGAGAGTATACGGGAAATGTTTTGGTCCGATCAGTTCTGTCTTTGTGGTGCTTTGCAGCCTTGAACAGCAGGTCAGAGCATGAACAAAGAAAAGGTTTGGGACTTAATTTCCCACCGGGCCGTCCACAACGGAGCCTCGCAGACTCACAGACTATTGTAAGGTTGGACAAAATCAACCAACCGACATATAAAGTAGGAATACTTTAAGCTGAAAAGTTTCATCGGAGAACATCCGCTACTCTGCATACGGGAGCACTGAGTCGACAACTGAAGGAAAAATAAGACACATAATGAAGGAAAATGGAAATCAGGCAGCTCGTTTTGTTTTCTTGATTTGAAATTCTAAACATGCAATTTGAAATCCAATGATACACTGTGATTTATTCATAATATGAAATGGAAAAAACTGCAAGATGCAACTGTAGGCTAGTGGTCAACCCCCAACTCCTCTGCAGAAATGCACAACTTTAACTTACTATTTTAAAATCAGAACCAGGTTTTCAACAGACAAAGTGTATACAGGTTAGATAAAATGGGAACACAAGTTTGAATGCCACACTGAGGATTTCAAACGCCTCAGCAATCACCAGCCTACAGACGTTTATAGCTGGTTTAAAGGCGGAGGTAAAAAGCCTGCCATCATAGAGAAGAGTAATAATCTGGATATAATGGCGCACACTTTCCTACAGTCTTTCCTCAAAGCCATTCACAGTGTTGCACGTGGTTGTACACACAAAAAGTGTGTGAAAAATGAAAAAAGAGAGCTTGAGAGAGAAGTTAAAACCCAGCCTACATACTTTTTCCCTGCATATCTGATCAATAGATTGCAATTCTGGGGTGTCCCTGGTTCAGGAATTAAAATTCATATAAATTTTCCGATAGACAATGCTGCATGCCTCCCAGATGAGTCACTTCTACTGCATTTTGATTGAGTCATCAATACAAATAATTGTGTTTGAAAATATCTGATTGTTTGTGTACATAAAACATTTGAAGTAGAGGTTAACTACAACTCCTAAGGTGCATTTAGGCAACAAATATCCAAAATTCATCATCATTCAATTTGAGTCCATTACTGGCTTCTTCTCCATAGCGACGGCAGCAGAGGCTCATGGGTATTGTAGTATTTAGACCCTTGCACCGTGCCAAACTGATGCACAAAACATGATTTCTCAGAAACAAAGTTAATAATGAATCCTGGTGGCCATAACATAAACTCATATAATCGTTAGAGTATCCTGGAGACGACTGTGTTTCTATGTTTAATAACACGGAGGATATTGATGACGAAATAATGTAAATGGGAATACAAGTCAGGGGAAAACATGCGTGTCAGATTGTTGCTTTTTTGTAAAGTTACATAAATCCCTGGACGCAGCCCTCCAAATAGGACGTCCGAGAAATATATGTGGCAGCGACGCCTTTAAATTACAGTCATCATTTTGAAATATGCAGTTGAGGAACAAGAGCTGACGTGGTGTGCGACTTGTCGGGGATGTGGTCTCTAATGAAGTTTAATAGCTGTTGGACTGGTGTGTAATGTCGTGCATCCTCCTCAGTGAAACATTGTCCGCAGTCTGTATAAAAGGTGGGACCGCTCTGTCCATAACACGCCCAATAACTCACTCAGATGTGTTAAATGGAGCGTGGGCTGGACCGGTGCAAGACTATTTCCACAACCTGAGTCAGCCTTCTCTGAATAAATGAATAGTTTGGCTGTGTGTGTGTCTGTTGGGGACGACAGCGTATTTGCATGTTTTCATGTGTGTCTATTTGCTGGATGTATGTGAAAGCCTGAACGTGTGGGCGAGGGATGCGTCTCTGTGCGTACCCTCCTTACACAAGGCCAAGTTTGGACCTGCCTCGAGCTAAAACTAAGTGAGTCCGCAACCTGATTTCTCTCCTCATCTCTTCCTCTCTCTCTCTCTCTGCACTTAAAAAAGAAACACGAAAATGTATTTCAGAAGTGCCAGGCGAAGCCAAGAAATGGATGAGGTTCCTATCAGACTCTGGCATTTTTAAAACGATGTGCCACTGGAATTTAAAAATGGCAGGTAGATTAAATCTGCTGCGACGGTATCTGTGCTCGGTGGAAACGATCAACCTTTGCTCTCTCCAAAGAACACTCAAAAAGAAACTTTAGAAAGGTTTCTGAGACATGGAGAAACTGAAACAGACCCACAGCCCATTCGTCAACATAGCAGTGCTGATGCAGAACACGCTGCCTCATTCTGCTTTGTGATGGATACAAAATCAGCCTGGCTCGTTAGCTATTCCTCTCCCTCTCTAAATGTGCTCGTACAAAGACAGCTGCTTCCTACTCGCCCGTCCTACATACAGTACCAACTCCTCTCATCAGTCCTCTTATCATCAGCAGCTATACATTTTCCCTCCCACATTCCTTTTGCAATCCTCCGAACCAATGTTTTGTACCCACTGCTGGATGATTCATCGGAGAAATGCACCGTGTTCAGGTGGGACCGATCATTTGGATGGAGTCAATCCCTCCGATAAGCAAAGACGGTCCGGGAAAAGAAGGCTCTTATTGTCGGGACGTTTGTCTATTACTGAATATGACATCGTTCTAGTGGAAACCACTGGAAACACCAACAAACCATCCAGCATGGCAGGTCTCCAGGTCAAGTTTTAGCCCGTAACTCTCGATGAGCAACCTCACTGCAGCATGACACTATTTTTCTTCTGAACTCCCGACTGTAAAAGATCATTTCAAGATTAGAGATTATTCTGTCCCTGCAAGAACATCTTATTCTACACTCAATTGCCGGTTTATTATGTACTTCTAGCAAAAACTAATACAGTGTAATGCAGCAGTCCTGCTATAAATCCTCCCTTCATGAAGGTTATAATGTCCAGCTGTTTTAGGGAGATGCTGATTCAACTTTATGGTCATTTTGGAGGATGGAGTTTGTGGTGCTGTTGAACAGGACTGCATTATGCAAAGAGATGTTTCTGTTATTTAGCTTCACCTCATTGACATCAATGGGGTGGACTAAATAAATAATAGAAACACCTGTCCCTTTGCCAAGTATTCAGTAGTGTCATGCTTCATGTTTTGTCGCTCGCATGCACCCTCTTCAAAAGTTCATGAGACGTATGCACCACGTAGTTTGTTTAGATCTCTGCACAAAGAGAATTTGTCAGTGTAGTCAATTTAAAGATGCGATTATACGCGAGTTCCGGTCGGGCGACGTGAATGGCGGGAACTGGCGCAAATTCGCATGAGTTCAAAAATCTGAACTTCCACAGCGAGTGATGCAAGTCAAAACAGAAGATTCCAGCGTCCAAACTCGCACGAAATAAGCAAGTAAATTATTGTATTTGCGTCTGGTCTGAACACTCCATCAGACAGCCAATCAGCAGCATTATTAGATCTTGGTAGAAGCATGCTGCATGCTTATTGGCTCACTGACGCTGATGAGATTGACTTCTTTAGGTATTGAAATTTGGTATTGAACGACAAGGCCTTTTTTTTCGATACTCAGTACCCACCAGCCCTAGCAACGAGTGGATGTAATGAATGAATTGTGCACTTGGCAAACAAGCTAGCCAGCCATTGTGCAAAATAACTTGTTAATCATTACAGTATGCTAGATCTAAACCAATAACCATTGCAACCCTGTGTACTGTATGACTGACCAGTATACAGTATGTTTCCTGTCTGAGCTCTGTTACATCAACTCATATATACAGTCCTTTAAACTGCATTGTTCTCCTCCAGTCTCCCCTTTCCTTCCAGCTCTTATCCTCTTCTACCCCCCCCCAGACACACACACACACCAATCTTTAATGTGTCCTCTCCCACACTGGTGACATCGCAGCAAGCCCCACCAGAGACAAACAACTGTCTGGAACCGACTGCAGTTCTCCACTCTGCCTCCTCGGTGCCATTGCTACGCCTATTAGCCACGCGCTAATTACCCAGTGGCACTCCTCCTGGGATTGGCTTGCCCCACACTAAACTAATTAGCATGCACTTGATTGAACGGGCAGGGCTGGCTGAGCAAGTGGAACTAAGAATGACAGACATGGAAGTCGAGGCAAAAATTTGAAAAGGTAGCCGGTGAGGTGAAACACTCAGTGTCATCAGAGGAAAAAGCTACATTAGCATTTGAACTAATTGGGAGCGGAACCATTGTGCAAGATGTTTGGAAATCTAAATGTGACACAGAGGAAAGGCTTACAGATTTTGCTGGATGTTCGCATTAACAATGGGACCAAGCACCAAATTGGTGGCCTAATTCAGGTTTATGCTACATGGGATAGTGAGCTTTTTTTTTTGTTCATTAAGCACAGGAGAACCACAGCTTTATCATCTGTGTAGCACTAAACTGGGATCCCACACGGGTCATTATGCTGCTGAACTCCATGTGCTACTGCAGTGCAGGAGTGCTGCAGGAGATAATAAGCACTGCCAAAGATAGCTTCAGTTTTTTTGTTGCCACAGAGGAGCAGGCCTGTCACAGACCATCCACTTGTATATATAGTAGACTGCAGGCGGAGAGGGACACTGTGGGGACCTATAGACAAAGTCAAGCGACTTGACTCACAGAGAAAGTCATGTGACGCAGTTGATGCTCTGTGGTCAGTCAATATGGCATACAGTATATCTATACATTTGAATGTTTCATTCATTATATTCAGACTTTCATTCAATATATTCAGACTTTCATTCAATATATTCAGACATCATTCAATATATTCAGACTTTCATTCCATATATTCGAGTTTCACATCATATATATATATACATGATTATGGACCAAACTGTTCTAAAAACCTTGCAAATGTGTGTGCGTGTATGCATGACTAATGGCTAATAATAAAAAGCAGCTTGATATTTTCTTTGTGTCACTTGTCCTTGAGAGCCGACGACGCATGTGGAAAGTGTGCCAGACGTCTCTGCGTGTCTCAGCCTCCACATTGCAGGCGCTGTGTGGTACTCACAGAAATACACACAGCATGCACAATGAGGAGGCCACAACACGCCGTTCCACGGGCTAATCAGTGACTTGATGGATTAACAAATTAGACTGACCTGCTGGTCAAAGAAACAAACAAAAAAA
Source organism: Heterobranchus longifilis (assembly GCA_028570985.1). Taxonomy (NCBI): domain Eukaryota; kingdom Metazoa; phylum Chordata; class Actinopteri; order Siluriformes; family Clariidae; genus Heterobranchus; species Heterobranchus longifilis. Next base: position 7,517 of record JAOVVB010082605.1, read on the forward strand.
AAAAAAAGGAGCCGCCTCTTTGAAAGGAAGAGAGGCCACAGAACAGTATCCTGCAGGATCTGTTTCACTGATGTCGCCTCACATTGTTCCAAAGAAAACTTGCTAAACTGAAGTCCTGGAAGTGACGTTTTATAGTTTTGGACATTTTATGCTTTTATTAGATAGCTGACAGAGAACAGAAGAGAGAGACTGGATATAACATGCAACAAAGGTTCTCAGCTGGATGCAAACTGGTGACATTTATCGCTTTTCCACCAAATGAGCTCTGGTTCTTCAGCAGGTCTGAGCAGAACCACTGTAAATAAAGGACGTGTCATCAACAGAGGGCGTTGCACAACAAAAGTAAATATTAGTAGCAACACGGTGGATTGCATCACGTTACCTGCAAGCTTTTTTTTTGGTTATTAATGTACAGATATTTGTTTTTATCTGAAAAAACAAGCATGGACCGACTATTAATGATGAGAAGATGTAGAATCATCTCCATCCTCTTTACAACTTGTAGAATCGCCAAATTCATGCATGTTTTCATGTAAGTGTATGGTTGTTTTGGTAATGTATATGTATAATGTCTATTCTCTCAGCTTTCAGTCTTGTGGATTTCCTCCACTCTGAACTTTAAATTACTTCACCAAGTGCATGTAGACTAATCAGTGCTCTCTCCACTGGCTCCAACTTTTATGATAAAAAATGAGCTTACAAAAGGGACGAGAGTTACACTGTACTTATTTCTTTTTTTAATAAGGGCAGTGACAATGGCTTCTCATATACCATTTAATGAGCCGCATGTCCCAGGGTGTGAGCCTGCGCTCATTCTGGTGTCACTTAGAAAAAATACTGAGCATGACCCGCTTAGATATGTGAGCCCCGAGGACCTGCGTTACCTAATGACCTTCCAGTGCTCCTTCCTCTGTACAGACGGTCTGACAGTAATACAGGATTCACTGTATAGGTTGTCCTTAATAGGGCTGTTCTCGATTAAAGAAATTCTTAGTCGACTAACGTTCATACGATGATTTAATCGACAGATCTGTAAAACTGAGTTTCTCCACAAAGAATCGTGCAAAAGCACCACTTTAAATCTTGTGTTTACCAGAGATGTGCTCATAAGTGTCATTCAGAATGAAAAAAGCATAAAAAATGACCAATCGACTGAAGAAATCTTAGTCGACTAAGATCAAAACGACAGATTACAGGGGGCAGCCCGACTCCTTAATGCACACATCTTGATTTTATCCTACAGGTCGTTCTGTTTTTTCTAACAATCATTCCCAAAAGACTTATCTTAAAATGGAGCAAACACACAGCAGTAGTTAAAAAAAGGGTTAGACATGAAATATATTTGATTTAATATTCAATAACTAATAAGTAAAGAGAGAGAGAAAGAGGTTTGCACATGACTGGTATCATATTTCATTTCTTGCAATGTTAACAAAAGTGAATAATCATTTGCAGATCTGCCCCATAATTTAATAGGTTCTTCCTTTGCCCATTCTTCACCCTTCCACCACGTTTCATGAACATTGGTTCAGTAGTTTTCCTGTAAAGCTGCAGACAAACGAAGCAATAACGCACATTTGTCCATGAAACTGGCTTCTAATGTTCTTCTGTGGTCAGTAAACCTACACATGCACACTGCTCGTACACTACATTTTACCACATGCAAATTAAATATATAAATGTGCCCTATTCCCAGGACCACCACCCACAGCCCACTAACAGCCCCGTCCTCTGTGACAGGTGGAGAGATACATTTCCGTCCGTGTCCTGAGCTGAGGAGGAACACTTTCAGACTAATTGGGGAAAAGAGAAAATGAGCGCTCACTTTATTGTGACAGCCTCGGACAGGGCACGCTTATTAAAACTTTACTTTCACTGGTCCTTCTCATTTTCTACTTGTAATGGCTGTAGAATTAGAATTCATCCTAAAGACATATAGGAGGACATGCTATAAGGAAATGCAGTATTCTCTGCAGGACTTATTAAAGAAAGGCATATTTTCTCACTAATGTCCACACACTGGATTTGAAACTGAATATTTAAGTCATAGCAGGGTTTGTTTGGAATACATATTAGCTGTTTTATTAAAGTGCATTTTCCCACCAGCACCTCCAGATTTCATACCAAACTTTTCGGATCCGGGGCAGGACTCACAAACATTTTCTTAAGATAAAATGTAGGAAGATTCATAAGAAAACAGTTAGGAAGTTCTTATGAAGTTTCTCAAGTGCAATTCTTTTCACACTTCAATCTACTCGCTCGACTATAATGAATTAAAAAAAAAAAACATAACTAACGGTATTAACTGTCTCTAACGTTCCTAAAGAAAACCATGGAGCCAACAAGAGGTCCAAAAACTTTTTTAGTGACAACTATATTCATGATTTACTTAAATAAGTAACATCAAGTATAGGAAAATAATGAAACATTATTGTCTTTGAGTAAAGGCCTATTAAACGTTAGCTTAACTGCTTATTTTCAGGAGACATGAGACTTACACAAAAACAATAGTGACAAGCTAAAATTAACAACAAGAAGTTCACTACAGCAAAAAGTGAGAAGGCAAAACTTCTATATTGAAGTTTTTAACACACAGCAGGCGCTGTAACTGGCGTTGTTTGGAGGTACAGTCCAAAGCATTCAAGTGCTTTATCATCACACAGTGGTATTGACACCTCCATATTGCATCCTCGCTTTATAAAAGCAATCAAACAATGCAACAGCCTACAAATGATGCACGGCCCCTGCGGGCCGCTGTGTAAACACCTTGCGCTGCTCGCTCTTTATTGGCTGAGAGCCTAACTGAACAGCAGGGGATACTCGCTGGGCTTTCTCAAATGAATTTGGCTGACAGGTTATTAATAATTTTGACATGGATTGTATTACTGAAGTGCAAAGATGATACTGAGCCAATATGTTAGTGTCAGAGCCTCTGTCTTGTTATCTATGGGGTTATGCTTGTGTCTCAATTTTGAGCACATAATGGAACATTTTGAACAAATGTTCTGCAAGTACATGAATTATATTTTCTGTTTTTGCATTGAAATAATTCTTACTGACTTAACTATGATGCCAAAATGTCCCTATGCATTAAGACTGGGCATCGTTTTAAAAAAATGATGGTGCCAGCACCAATACACTGTAAAACCTGACAAGTTAATAGAACTAAAAATAATTGGTGAAACTGATTACATCGACATTTTTAAGTTACGTTACTCTTTTTTTTTTAAGTTAATAAACATTATAAATTAAATAGCTTTTACGAGGTTATTTTAAGTTATATTAATTTAATTTTGTAAGTTAACAAACATTCTAAATTAAGTAGCTTTTACTAGTATTTTAAGTTATATTAATTTAATTTTGTAAGTTAACAAACAATCTAAATTAAGTAGCTTTTACTAGTATTTTAATTGTACCAGTGCCCTGTAAGTGATACTCACAGTTTGATTTTACTGTTACTGCAGTAACCTGCAAACTAGTCCTAATAACCAACATGAAAACAAATCGTGATAAGATCGTGGATCGTGATCCTGTCTGAAAACAATTGTGACATGATGTTGTTGCCATATCGCCCACCTCTAATCTGAACTGCCCTTGACTTCCTCACACCAAACACTGCTTCTGCAGTAATAGGCCATACTAACCATACAAATAGTTATTTTTTTCTAGATGCTAGATTAACTTTCGATACTACTTGGTATTATGCATGCTCAGAACTGAGACACAAACGTAATGCACCGTTTCCTCATCCATCCAATCAGAGCATCAGTTTCTGAAGCTTCCTCTCATTCATAAACTCGCTGACGCCCTCTGTCCTCCCAGCTTCTCCTTCCACCCGATGACTCAAACATCTTACATGTTTTTCCTGCAAAGCACGCCCGCTAAGGTTTCGCTCCAGACGTTAGATAGCGTGGGCGACGGAGTCTGAGTCAGCATCATAACTGTGGACCAAAAAATAATAATTTTGCATCCTGTACATAATGTGGGGAAGTCTTTTCTATCTCAAAAGTTATCTGTAATTTCCCTTGAGCCTTGAGTGTAATTCTGAAAATGCTGCAAGTTTAATGAAAATCAAGTGTAATGAATAAACGAATGAATGAAGAAAAAAAGGCCGATAACGTCCCCTTGGATCATTAGTGTTTTGCAGAAGCCTCAAAAGAGTTTTATCAACAAAAAAAGAAAAGAAAATATGCTCTGTACACTTCATTTCCATAACAACCAACTGCCACTGCCAACAAAGAGTGTGTGTGTCCAACTCTCACACACTCCCACAGCACAGCCAGGGAGCTTTTTGTTTACTGTAGCTGCCGACTGTTCATCACTACATTATGCTTTTTTTTATTCTGGTGTTTTTAGCCACAAAGGGGGTGGGTGGTATAAACGGTATAGAAAGTACACCAGGATGAATTCTGACTTTACTGTGCTGACTGGTAGAGTCCTCATGCCAGGCTGTGCCGCCAGAGCGCAGCGGCCGCGTGTTTACCTTCATTAAATCGTCTAAAACAACACCAGTCTGTGTTATAACGCTCCTCCGCCAGACATTTCTCCCACAGAGACTTGGACAGGACAGAGCTGCAGTGTGTTAATGTACGTGGGAGTTTGCCTCTTTTTTTTTTTACTCGCCGTTCTGTCTGAGCCTGTAGAGCCACCGTAGTTTAAGAGTGACACCGAAACGAGACCCCCCCAAATAACCTTAGCTTAATACATGTGTTGTTTTGGATCTCAGTCATTTATGATGCAGGAGAGGCCTGACACTGATGCCTTACATTACTGATCCACTATTTATCTCTGCTAGCAGCTCATTACCATGCTACCTGCTGGTTAGCTTGTTGGCTAACCTGTCGTGTTTTTTAACGCTACTTCTTGTAGAGACTTGGGCAGCACGTTTTGTTCACCAGTACAGGGAGCGGAGGTTTTATTTCTGAAGATGAAATGCTGCTGTTATCTGTAACGTTAACATATTGAGGCAGAGAGGCATTGCACACACGCACGCACGCACTTTAAGGATTCAGTTATTTTGCAGTATAGCTATTAAAAAAAGCCCTACTCTATGTGAAATATGTCTAAATTAAGAGTACAGTAATCGCTGCCATGCATGCAATAACTCTCATCATGAAGGGCTGTCTGATGGCAAGGTAAAGCGGTGAAAGTATTCTAAATATCGAGTACACTTAAAGTGATATTGATGTTTTTAGGTGGCTAAAATACGATTTGCTGTGTGGCCCGGCCCACAGCAGGACATCGCTTATCTTCTGTGTCAGTGCTCCTGCAGGCTTCTCCAGACTGTGGGCGCGCTGACCGCCATCTACTGTACACTGACTGTGCATAAGTATCTCATACAAAATCCGAACTATCCCTTTAACACCTGCTGGAAGGTTTAGTACGAGGTTTTAGTCAAACCTCATGTTTCCCACCAGATGATCCATCTTTCAGAAACCCTGTTTGAAAAGTAAGATATCCTCGGTCAGTGACAAATATCACATTTTCTTCCTACTGGTTACACTAAAAATATATATACGACAAATCTACATTTCAGGCATTAGAATGTCATTATTCACATTTGTACATTTGACACAGAGCGGATTATTCCGGTGAAATAAAGTCTGGTTTCTGTCTCTGTGAGCATATATTGCACACGCTGTTTCATCAGTCAGACCTGTGAATCTTTGAGTAGAGGTTCGGTAGCATCTCGCTAACCTTTAGCGGAGGTGGATGATGAATCCAGCAGCGCTGAGGGAGCAGCACTGTGGGTGTTACTGCCGCTGCTAGACTTTAATTATGCGGCGGCGGCAGCAGCAGTTACAGCTGGATAAAACAGTGTCCATCTGTCTCACGCGCTGCATACACAACAACTGCGTCAATCCTCATTTGTACTAATACATCATTACTTTGAACCACACGTGTGGAAATTAATACAAAGTCAAAACAAAAGCGCTTCCTGTTCTGATTGTTCCGTCACAGTGCCTTCGTGTTTAAACTGACCTCCTCTGATACGTTTTATTCCCACTTCAAGTTTCGTAAACTTCATGTGATGTGTACAAGTATACGTGTATGTGTATACTGTGTATACTGTGTGTGCAGCTGATGTAT